>CAUYLG010072276.1:0-11295 GCA_963573385.1 Cacajao melanocephalus | reverse complement strand
ATCCTCCCATAAATATCTTAAGAACGCAAGTCTGTCAGCTCCCACTGCATTAAGCCTATGGTATCCTTCTATTAGAAATCTTTTGAAGTCTCCAGCCCCCAGATAAGAAGTGTTGCACACGACACCTGTTGCACACAGCCCACCTCCTTGCCTCAGTGACCTAATGGGGGGTGGACCCCTTTTCTGCATATGACCCCCTACTACTGCACACGGCACAGCCCCCTGCTGCGCATGGCCCACCTCCCTGCCCAGGTGACATAATGGGGTGGTTCCCTCACTTGTAACTCACGTGATTATGTATGCCCTATTACTAAGCCTATAGATGATGACCTCACTCATGACCCTGCCCCCTGCTTGTACCTAATAAATACAGATGCTCTTGGGCATTTGGGGGCCGCCACCGCTGATCACCGCTCACAGGTGGTGTGGCCCCCTGAGTCCAGATGCTCTTCACCAGTTCTTCAGTGTCCTGTCTCTTTACTTTTTGGATCCTGCACCTCAACACAGCATAATGGACGCCCCACAACCCTGTGGGGCCTCCACAGCCCTACATCTGGCGCTCGACATGTGGTGCCCTACATGGAGTCACTTCACCTTCCTGGCCCTCAGTTTCTCCATCATAAGCTGGGCCCGTGATGGTGCCTTCTGGTGGGTTTGCCACAGAGGTTAAAGCCATGGTGTGGGAGCACCGCTAGCGTGGACAGGCCTGCTGCGAGTGCCTGGTGGTGAGCTGCCATCAAATCATGACCGCATTAGTCCACGATGTTTGTCATCACAAATGCCCCGTCCTCCTCCTGCAATGTGGTGGCCTTGGCAAAGGCCCTCTAGCCTATGGTGGGGAGGCTGGCCCAGGGCACCCATCCTGCACAGGGTCAAGCCCTCACCTGACAAGGCCAGGAGCAGCCTCCGCCCTGCTCTGTCCATGATGAAGGCCGCCACAGCTGTGAACAGCACCTGGATGACGCCCACAATGATCGAGGCCAGGCTGCTGTCCTGGGGGAGACGGAGCCAAGGCGTCAGGGGGGTCAGCAGAGAGCTGGGTCCCTCCCTCTCCAGGCCTGTGCTGGGTGGCTGGGCCCTGGGCTGGGGGAGGAAGCTCCATCTATATGGGGGCTGGACGAGGCAGGCCAGGCAGAGGCCCCTTTACCTTGAACTTGGCCTCTTCAAAGATGGTCTCTGCGTAGAACATGATGGCATTGACCCCCGATAGCTGCTGGAAGGCCATCAAGGAGACGCCGATGATGAAGGGCTTGTAGATGCCAGGCTGCCACAGCAGGGCCAGGTGGAAGCCCTGCTCTGACAGAGACTGGCCATCAGGATGTCTCTCTCCCCTCCCGCAAGGGGCTCCCCTCTGTGGGCCCACTGTCCTAAGGGATTGGAGAGTGAGTCTCGGCTCATCCCAGTGCCCCCGTGTCCTCAGGTGTGCAGACGAGTCTCCGCCTCCCCATGTGTCAGGTGAGAAGACCCTCACCTGCCCAGGGCACTTTCTGATAGGTGGGGGGGAGCCACACAGAGGTAACCTGGGCAAAGAGCAAGCTGCTGTTCTCATCCCTGCCACCATCAACACATCCAGCACCTGCCTCAGGTCTGGACCTGGCCCTCTCCACTGACCCTCCCCTCCCACTGAACCCACCCTCCTCAGACCTGTGTCCTCCTCACTGATCCCACCCTCCTCACTAAGCCCCACTCTCCCAAGCCCACCCCTCACTAAGCCCCACCCTCCCAAGCCCACCCCTCACTAAGTCCCACCCTCCCAAGCCCACCCCTCACTGAGCACCGCCCTCCCCACTAAGCCCCACCCTCCTAACCCCCGCCTTCCCCACTGAGCCCTGCCCACCACTGTGAAGCATGTACTCTGACTCCCAAGTTACAGATGAAGAGCTAAGGCTTAAAGACCAGAAGGGCACACAGCAGGTGAGGGGCAGCGTGGGGGCTTCAAACCCATGCCTGGGTGACTCTAAAACCAGACTCTTAACCCTCTCCCCTGCCCTACAACTCCCTTGTTAAATCCACGTCCTCAGCTCTGTCTCTGTTCCCCCACCAGGCCATTCTCTTCCTGGGATGGTAAGGATCAAGGCTCGAGCTGTGCTGGTGAACTCGGAGGCTAGGGCCCAGCTCCGTGGGGCTCCAGCTGTCTCTGCCTGCTCAAAGACAGGACAACTCTGGGCCTGTCCTCACTCAGGGTGGAGGGTGGACAGGCACCTCCCTGTCCCCTGCCCTCCCAGGTGTGTGGCCTTGGGAACAGGCTGTGCTACCCTCCCGTAACTGCTGTCTCACTCCTGTCTGCTCTGCTTTCCAGCCTCTCACCTGCTCGGCCCCAATCGGGGGTTCTTCCCAGCCCTGCTCGGAGCCCCACAGGAACTGCAGGGCGGCCATGGCCTCCTGGTGCCTGTGCTGAGTCAGCAGGAAGCGTGGGGTCTCAGGCATGAAGCACATGAGCAGCAGCATGAGGGAGGGAGGCACACAGCCCAGCACGGCCAGCCAGCGCCACTCCAGCACCCAGCCTGCAGGGGGGCAGGGGAGGCTGGCGTCAGAGCCAGGGGAAGCCAGCCTGGGCCTTGCCAGCCTCAAAGACTCAGCTTTAGAGATGGGGCCTTGCTGCCTCTGCACATCTGCCTAGTGTTTGCTACTGACATTATCACAACTGTTCATGAAGGCACCTGGCGCCAGCCAACCACACCAGCTGTAGAAGTGATGGTGGGCCTGGCAACGTGGACATTACTAGGCTATGTCTGTTCAGCGAAACATTTATGTAGTCACGAAACAAAGGATGAAATGCTTGCTGCGTGTCCACGTGGTATGAGGTGGCACCATTTGTACAAGAGGTGGGGAAGGGAAGATAAATATGCATATCCCTCATATGCATAGACTCTCTGAAGGCTACCAAGAAACAGGCAATGCAGGCTCCACAAGATAGGAAAGGGACAGAGGTGGAGGACGCTTTTCACTGGACATCTCCCCACTCTGGCATTTGAGTGCTGAATCATTTGAATGCATTATCTATTCAAAGTATACATGAAAGTAAAGAGGTGAGAGGATTTTGCTGTCTTCATGAAGAACAGCATAAGTGCAGAATCATCTAGCCTTGTATAAAGTCAAAAGGTTCTCTTACAAAGGGGCCTTAGAATAAATGAATCTAGGGCATTGCTGCTCTAATTATTATTATTATTTTTTTGAGATGGGGTCTTGCTCTGTCACCTAGGCTGGAGTGCAATAGCATGATCTCGGTTCACTGCAACCTCCACCTCCTGGGTTCAAGCAATTCTCCTGCCTCAGCCTCCTGAGTAGCTGGGATTACAGGCACCCATCACCATGCCTGACTAATTTTTTACTTTTAGTAGAGACGGGACATGGACATTATGGGGTTTCATCATGTTGTTCAGTCTGGTCTTGAACTCCTGTACTTGTGATCCACCCACCTTGGCCTCCCAAAGTGTTCGGATCACAGGTGTGAGCCACCGCACCTGGCCTGCTCTAATTATTTATTTTTCCCAAGCCCAAGGCTTACCCGTCCCTGGTTCCCAGTGGAAAAATATCTCTAAGATAGACATGATATCCTATTGTTCTTCTGCGCTGGGGGTACAGATAGTTGTTCCATGAAGTCTAGTTGTGGGAACATCATTGCCCATTTTGTGAGGTTAACAGAGTTCACCTACCCCAGTGGATCAAAACTGACAGAAATTGATTGGTGAAAGGCAGGAGAAGCAACGAGTACATGTTAAGATGCACAGAAGATAATGCCATGGGTGGAGGGACAGCCAGTACCTGTCCCCCAAACTATGAATGTCAATGCCTGCATACATGGGGGCTTTGGTTTACTCAAGTCTCCCAAAGTAGCCAGACAGGATTCTGAATTAGGTAGGTTAGTTAAACGGGCAAAAATGAAAGACTGAAGACCTGTATATCATCCACCCTGAAGATGCAGAGGGCTTGTGCGCTGGGCCAGTCCACAGCCTGTCAGGCCCCTGAGGCCTCCTACCCCGATGGTCTCCCGTGGTTCTCAGGTCATCCCTTGACAATTCTCATTTGGAACCCACTGTTAGGCACTTTTGATGTGTCACTTAATTTAATGGACAGGTACTGGACTAGATGAGGTTATGTCCATTTCAAGACAGGGAAACCAAGGCTTCCAGAGGTGGTGTGACTTGGCCAAGGTCACGTAGCAAGTAGGAGAGGCTATCCCCAAACCCAGAATGGTCAGATTTGAAGCCTGCCCTTGTTTTTATGTTTTGTTTTGTTTTTTGAGACGGAGTCTTGATCTGTCGCCCAGGCTGGAGTGCAGTGGCACAATCTCAGCTCCTGAGTTCAAGCAGTTCTTCTGCCTCAGTCTCCTGAGTAGCTAGGATTACAGGCAGGTCCCACCATACCTGGCTAATTTTTGCATTATGAATAGAGACAGGGTTTTACCGTATTGCTCAGGCTGATCTCAAACTCCTGACCTTGTGATCTGCCCGCTTTGGCCTCCCAAAGTGCTGGAATTACAGGCATGAGCCACCACGCCTGGCCGCCCTGTTTTTAAAGCTTCTTCATGCTGAAGCTTCTTCTCCTGAAGCTTCTTCATGCTGGCCCAGGTTTGCCCCTCAGGGTTCCCAGGAACTGGCCTTCTTCACATTGCAACTCACTGACATGGTGAATCCAGCACTGACATTCTCAAGGGTACTTGCTCAGCCCTTCAGACACCTGGGCTGAAGATTTTTACAGGGATCCACCCACCCCTGGAGCTCTCTGGTTTGTCACTGCACAGCCCTAACCAGTCAGCCCTTCCTACACCCCTAGAGGGGGCTTCAGGGAAGATGAGGATATCACCTTCTCCAGCTCTCCCTGGAACTCAGACCCACCTATCACAAGGTCCCAGGAAGGTGATCTGGAGCCTAGCACATTGGGCACTGGCTGTGTGACCTCAGAAAAGTCTCTTGACCTCCCTGAATCTCTGTTTATACATCTGTAAAATGGCCTCATGACCACGAACAGGAAGCAAGAGATAATGACAACTATACCTGCCAGGTAGGCCAGGAGGATGCCAATGACAACCATCAGCTGCACACAGGAGCCGAGCAGCCCCCGGACTGCTGGGTAGGCGATTTCGGAGATGTAGACCTGCCAGCAATAAGATGAAGCTTTACTAGGGCTCCAAGAGTTCTTAAAACTAAAAAATATCAGCCATTCAGAACGGAGTAAAGTCCTCGCTGGGGTTACAGCAGGCCTTGAGGGCCCTTAGTGGAACCTGTCCAGGTGAGCAGAGCCATCCCCAGGTCCCCACCACTGAATCATCTGTGGCAGATGTTTAAAGAGGATTAAGTGTAACAGAGAGGGCTGTGTGTGATGTCGAGAGGCGGTGGGCACAGAGCTTGTCAAGCCTTCATTTAATGTGCACAGACACCCTGGATAAAATGCAGATTCTTATGCAGTAGGTCTGGGCAGGGGAAAGATTCCGCCTTGCTAACCAGCTCCAGGTGACACCCATTCAGGATCCTAGCCCGAGATCCATGCTTTGAGTGGTGGCCTTGGACCAGAAGTAGGAACTCTCCACCTCAGTCACTACCAGTGGCTGCCACTGCTCCCTCCTGGGCCCACAGGCCACCAGGTCCTCACCCATCATCTAAGGTTATTCCATAGCTTAGGCCCTAACACAGGTGTGTTTCTGCCCAGTTAAAAAAACCAAAGACGCAGGGCCTCGGTGGCTCATGCCTGTAATCCCAGCACTTTGGGAGGCCGAGGCAGGTGGATCACGAGGTCAAGAGTTCGAGGCTAGTCTGGCCAACATAGTGAAACCCCGTCTCTACTAAAAATACAAAAAATGAGCCAGGCATGGTGGTGTGTGCATGTAATCCCAGCTACTGGGAGGCTGAGGCAGGAGAATCGTGTGAACTCAGGAGGTAGAGGCTGCAGTTGTGCCACTGCATTCCCGCGTGAGCAACAGTGCGAGATTCCGTCTCAGTCCAGCTGCTGCTGCCGCTTAGCAAATGTTGGTGAAATGAGCACTGAGTGGCTGCTTTCAACCTCACTCAGGTGAGGTATTGTCTAAGCCCATGACCAGGGGTAGTTCGTGGGTCACCCAGTTGTCAGGGTCCAGTCCTCCACAAGCCATGCCAGGGGCGGTCTATGCAAAGTAGACACTACCTACTTTGTAGTAAATCCTGACCACTGAATCCTGACCACTACCCTCAGGGGCTACTGCCATAATCCCTGTTTTCCAGAGAGGGAAACTGAGGCCCAGGGAGGCACTGCTCAGGCCAGTGGCAGAGCTGGGATTTGACCCAGATGTGGGCAGCCTGGGTCACGAGAGGGAGAAGGGGAAGATGGGGAAGCCAGAGGGGCTGGCCTGTGAGAAGGGAAGGGGAACGCAGAGGCCAACAGCAACCCCAGGACAAATCAGGACATTAACTTCCTGCTAATTGCAGTCAGTGACTGGAAGCCAGGGATGAAAACCATAATGTGAGGAGTGGGCTCCTGTGGATCATCTGCAGGTTTGCAGAGCAAAAGAGGGGCACGGCTAAGTCTGACAACCCTGGGTTCCAGCAACTGCTTTTCCTCTCACTAGCTGTGGACACTGCCTGGGCAAAGGACTTCATCTTTCCAAGACTCTATGTCACGACCTCAGTGTAAAATGGAGATAACAGCAGGCTCCCTCCCAGGGTCGAAGGGAGGGACTACAAGATAATGCAGGGACTTCAGGCCTGGCACCCAGAAGGTCCTGCCAGGGGAGCCGCGCACCCAGATCTGGGGAGCGGCTTGTCCCACTCCTCCTTGGTCTCAGGCCCCGAGACGGGACACTCGCGAGACGGGACACTCACCGGGGCCGCTAGGGAGGCAACACCGCAGGCCAGGCCGGTGAGAAGGCGGCCCCCCAGCAGCATCCACACGTCCTGGGCCGCGGTGATGACAGCAAAGCCGGTCACGAAGGGCACGGAGCACAGCAGGAGGCTCAGCTTGCGTCCAGCGAGGTCCACCAGCCAGCCGCCCAGCACACCCCCTGCCGCGGCGCCCAGGGTCACGACGGCCTGGGGGCGGGCGGCGGCTGAGGAGAAGGCGCGGAAGCCGCGGTCCGTCCTCGCCCTCCGCCCATCCCCGCGGGCTCAGAGAGAAGGGGGCGACCCCAGGCAGGGGAGACGGGGCCCAGCGCCCGTCCCGAGGGGAGGGGTGGGGGGGAAGGGGCCGGATGCCCGTCTCGTGGGGAGGGGTTCGGGGCAGAGGGGCTCGACGCCCGTTCTGAGGGGAGGGGTGGAGGGCGGAGGGGCCCGATGCCCGTCCTGAGGGGAGGATGCAGGGTCCCGGGGCTGGAGGAGTGAGCCCGGGGCCTCACCCCGAACCAGGAGGCGGCTTCGTCGTCCAGGCGCGGGGCCGGGGGTGCGGCGCGCTGCAGGCTCGGGATGGCCGGGGAGCTGTAGCCGAGCGCGAAGCCGAAGCTGAGTGGGCCCAGGGCAGCGGCGAAGGCGGCGAGGAAGACGCGGCGGCCGCGGGGCGCGCTGCGGAGACAGGGCCGAGGGTGAGCGGAGCGGGCGCGGAGGGGCAGGAGCGCAAGGCCGCGTCCGGGCCCAGGTTTCTCGCAGCTCACCTGCCGCCAGGCGGCCCCAGAAGCGGCTGTGTCTCCTCAGGGTCTTCGGGCGTCATATCCACGGCCAACGCCAATCTGCCGGCTCCGGCGCCTGAACCGAAACGGGCCCCGCGAGTGCTGCCCGTACCGGCCTCTCGCAGCCAATGGGCGGTGGGAGGCGGGGGGCGGGGTTGGGACGAAATCAGAACCGCAGTGCAGGAGCAGCCAATAGGAATGCAAGGCGGGGTTAGCGAATTCGCTGGGACCCGCCCTTCATGTTAAAGCAGACCAATGGAAGCATAGAGCCAATTAGCAAAGCGCGCTGGAACCGCCCCTAGGACGGAGCGACCCTAAGTACAGGTGGGGCGGAGTTTCTGTCTGGGAGCACAACCACCCAATTGGAGTGTGGTGCGAGCCCATAGGCGGGGCCAGAGGGCTGCCTCTGAACTGGGCTACCCAATGAGGTCGGAAGGAGGAATTTTTTTTTTTTTTTTTTTTGCCTGGCACCTCCTCTCAATCTAGCTTCCACCAATGAGGGTAGGGGCGGGGCGAAGGCGGAGCACGTGGACCTCAGCCCTGACTTTCCGCCCCCAACTCCGAGTAGCTGCAGACCTCCCTAGGTCAGGTCTGCATTTCCTGCCCCGCGTTAATCGCTGCCCTGGGGCCTTATTGGAGGCGTTCGACCTCTGCCTAGGCCCAGCTCTGCAGGAGAGAGAGCCTCCAAACAGACTGTCTTGGGCCGCCTCCCTCTTCTCTCGGACGCCGAGACTGGTCAGACGCTCCAGCTGAACTGCTGGGGGCGGAGGCGTGGCCCTGTACACAGAAACCCACCTTCATGCCTCCTAGATTGCCGCAGGCTCGGGCCTACAGGTGCTGAGGACCAGTGGTAGGTGGGACCTACCACGCCACCTGTGTGACAGATCTGGGCGCCACGCTCCCTCTTAAGTTTCACTCACTTCACAGGGAATCCTGACTCATGAATCTTCATCTACCTGCCTCCATAGTTTGAGTTCCCTGTGGATTTGAATGGCAACCTCTCCTCCTGTGCACCCAAAGTCGAATGATGAGGCACTGTTGGATCTCACCAGTTGTACCCAATTCATACTCGACACTCTGGGTGCAGGCAGCTGCGGTGGAGTGCGGGTATAATTCTGGAAAGAGCCAGGGCATGGGAGTAAGAGGCTTGGCTTGTGATCCCTCTCTGGGCCTTGTGTTTCCTCATCTCTAAGTGGGGATGACCATTATCTTCCAGGAGAGTTGTGAAGCAAGGTAATGTATATAAAAGACATGTGAAACACTCAAATGCTAACCGGTATGATTATGATACTCATTTGACATACTGCAGTCACCTGATCGTTCTAGCAACCAACATTTTTCAATCCTGACCACAAGACTATCTTAAAGACTTAGGCAACTGCCCTCTGTACTTCCACAGCATCTAGCACTTGAGTTATGTATGTATTCTTATCACAGCATTTATCACTGCTTTGTGATACCCCATTTACTTCTGTCCTTCCCCAATGGACATGACCTCCTCTGGAGAGTAGGCACTTGGTGTTTGCAGAGTGGATGAATGCCTCAAACTCCATGCGCAGACACTGCATTTGGATGATTTACTCTGTGACTCAGCCAGTCTGGTACACAGAAAGGATTATGTAGGCAGGATGCTCCAGTGCCAGACACCCCTCTGAGCCATGGGCTCCTACAAACGTGTTCCTACCCTGTGGCCAATGGTTTCCCTTCCCATGAGTGTGCAGAACTGACTTCTTAGCCTTTGTAAACAAATAATGTTGCCAGAACAGCCTCCTGCCCACTTTCCATAGGCAAAGCACCATCATTCGGATCAGTAGGTTCCACCTCTTGCCCTCACTACATCACTCCTCAGACCCATGACTCTTGTCAAATTGTGGATGCATCTAAAGCTGCTGATTTGGAAAAATGCTCTAAAATAGCCCTTGAGCTTTTTTATGCTGCGCTGTGAAGCAAGACACTTCAGGAAAAAAAAAAAAAAAGGAAAAACACAGATACAAACTCATAAAGCTTACAAATAAGTTTAACATGAAAAACACCAGCCAGATCCAACTGACACAAGGCACTTAGCCTGTCTCTGCGTGGCAGACACGAGGAATGCAAGGGCTCTGGAGTCAAAGAACTTGGAGGTTCAAACAACTGCCCCTTTCTGAGCCTGTTTCCTTATTTGAAAAGCAAGAATAATAAAACATAATTCATGAAACTGTTGGTGGGGTTGAGACACAGTGTTTTCTCCCCCTATATAGGAAAGGGGCATAAAAAACAAAGGAAGAATGGGCATGCTAAATGCTGCAAAGAATATGAGCAAACATATTTGGTTATAAACAGCCCCATCTGGGTATACCTAAAAAGCACTGTCTTTACTACTCTTGCCTCTTGCCTCTTGCCTTCTGCCAAAGATAAACCAAGCAGCCTTCAGCTTGGGCTCATCATGTTGATCTGTTTGTGCAAAGGACAGAGAGGGGAGCTCTCCCCACAGTGTGCAAGGCCCACTAGGAGGTAGGATCCAAACTTCTATAAAATCTGTCAGACCAAGGTCCAGTCAAACTCAGTTCTCCACACTCGCAAAGAAGGCCTGCAGAAGAACTCTTCAGAGCCGCTTTAACGAGTCAGTAACAGAAAGTTTCTTTTGATGAGTAATGAAAGCAGGAAGAGATAGAATAAAATTGAATGGACTAGATAAAAGCCAAAGTTAAAATACCTTTTCACACAGATTAAAATATTTACAAACAATGCTAGTGAAACTGGATCTCCCCTTGGCTAGTGGCTGACATTTCACTGTCTCTTTTGCACTTGGCCCAGTCCAGATTTCTTTCTGCTCGCTCTGGAGAGGGAGCTAGGAAAGGCAGATAAACCAAATTATTATCTTCATATCATTTATGTGAAAGAGTGAGGGGGACTCAAAAAGAAGGAAGACTTTGGGAATGCTTTTTTTTTTTTTTTTTTTTTTGGGATGGGGTGTTGCTCTCATTGCCCAGGCTGGAGTGCAATGGTGCAATCATGGCTCATAGCACCCTCTGCCTCTCGGGTTCAAGCGATTCTCCTGCCTTAGCCTCTCCAGTAGCTGGGATTACAGGCATGTGCCACCACACCCAGCCAATGTTTGTATTTTTTTTCTTTTTCTTTTTTTTTTTTTTTTAGTAGAGACAGGGTTTCTCCATGTTGGTCAGGCCGGTCTTGAATTCTTAATCTCAGGTGATCCACCCACCTTGGCCTTCCAAAGTGTTGGGTTTACAGGTATTCGCCACCGTGCCCTGCCTTTTTTTTTTTTTTTTTTTTTTTTTGAGACAGGGTCTCCCTCTGTCGGCCAGGCTGGAGTACAGTGGTGCAATCTTAGCTCACTGCAGCCTTGAACTTCTGGACTCAAGTGATCCTTCCACCTCAGCCTCCCAAAGTGCTGGGATTACAATGAGAATACTTTTTTTTTTTTTTTGAGACAGAGTCTCACTCTGTCACCAGGCACCAGGCTGGAGTGCAGTCGTGCAACCTCGGCTCACTGCAACCTCCGCCTCCTGGGTTCAGGCAATTCTCCTGCCTCAGCCTCCCGAGTAGCTGGGACTACAGGCCCGCGCCACCACACCCAGCTAATTTTTTTGTATTTTTAGTAGAGACGGGGTTTCACCATGTTGGCCAGGATGGTCTCGATCTCTTGACCTTGTGATCCGCCCGCCTCGGCCTCCCAAAGTGCTGGGATTACAGGCGTGAGCCACCACGCCCGGCCAAGAATACTT
>CAUYLG010072273.1:0-10164 GCA_963573385.1 Cacajao melanocephalus | reverse complement strand
TCTATTTCTAGAGGAATTTCTATTTCTATTTCCTTGAGGAATCGCCACACTGTCTTCCACAATGGTTGAACTAATTTGCACACCCACCAACAGTGTAAAAGTGTTCCTGTTTCTCCACATCCTCTCCAGCATCTGTTGTCTCCAGGGTTTTTAATGATCACCATTCTAACTGGTGTGAGATGGGGTATCTCAATGTGGTTTTGATTTGCATTTTTCTAATGACCAGTGATGATGAGCATTTTTTTATATGTTTGTTGGCCTCATATATGTCTTCTTTTGAAAAGTGTCTGTTGATATCTTTCGCCCACTTTTGAATGGGTTTGTTTGTTTTTCTTGTAAATCTGCTTTAGTTCTTTGTGGATTCTGGATATTAGCCCTTTTTCAGTTGGGTAGATTGCAAACATTTTTCCTCATTCTGTTGGTTGCCGGTTCACTCTAATGATTGTTTCTTTTACTGTGTAGAAACTCTTAAATTTAATTAGATCCCATTTGTCTATTTTGGCTTCTGTTGCCAATTCTTTTGGTGTTTTAGTCATGAAGTGCTTGCCTGTGCCTATGTCCTGAATGGCATTGCCTAGGTTTTCTTCTAGGGTTTTTATGGTGTTAGGTCTAATGTTTAAGTTTTTAATCCATCTGGAGTTGATTTTAGTGTAAGGTGTCAGGAAGGGGTCCAGTTTCTGTTTCTGCACATGGCTAGCCAGTTTTCCCAACACCATTTATTAAACAGGGAATCCTTTCCCCATTGCTTGTTTTTGTCAAGTTTGTCAAAGATCAGATAGTTGTAGATGTGGGGCATTGCCTCCGAGGCCTCTGTTCTGTTCCATTGGTCTATATCACTTATTTGGTACCAGTACCATGCTGTTTTGATTACTGTAGCCTTGTAGTATAGTTTGAAGTCAAGTTGCGTGATGCCTCTAGGTTTGTTCTTTTTGCTTAGGATTGTCTTGGCTATGCAGGCTCTCTTTTGGTTCCATATGAAGTTTGAAGTGGTTTTTCCATTTCTGTGAAGAGGGTGAGTAGTAGCTTGATGGGGATAGCATTGAATCTATAAATTACTTTGGGCAGTATGGCCATTTTCATGGTATTGATTCTTCCTAACAGTAAGCATGGAATGTTGTTCCATCTGTTTGTGTCCTCTCTTATGTCCCTTGATCAGTGGTTTGTAGTTCCCCTTAAAGAGGTCCTTTACATCCTTTGTTAGTTGTATTCCTAGATATTTTATTCTCTTTGTAGCAATTGTGAATGGCAGTTCATTCTTGATTTGGCTCTCTTTAAGTCTTATAGGCCAGGCACAGTGGCTCACGCCTGTAATCCCAGCACTTTGGGAGGCCAAGGCAGGTGGATCACCTGAGGTCAGAAGTTTGAGACCAGCCTGGCCAACATGGTGAAACCCTGTCTCTATTAAAAAAAAAAAAAAAAAATTCTGTTATTGGTGTATAGGAATGCTTGTGACTTCTGCACATTGATTTTGTATCCTGAAACTTTGCTGAAGTTGCTTATAGGTTTAAGGAGATTTCAGTCTGAGACGATGGGGTCTTCTAAATATCCAATCATGTCGTCTGCAAATAGAAACAATTTGACTTCCTCCTTTCCTAATTGAATACCCTTTATTTCTTTTTCTTGCCTGATTGCTCTGGCTAGAACTTCCAGTACTATATTGAATAGGAGTGATGAGAGATGGCATCCTTATCTAGTGCCAGATTTCAGAAGGAATGCTTCCAGTTTTTTCCCATTCAGTCTGATATTGGCTATGAGTTTGTCCTAAATAGCTTTTATTATTTTGAGATATGTTCCATTGATACCTAGTTTGTTGAGGGTTTTTAGCATAAAGAGTTGTTGAATTTGTCAAAGGCCTTCCCTGCATCTATTGAGATAATCATGTGGTTTTTGTCTTTGGTTCTATTCATGTGGTGGATTACTTTTATAGACTTGTATATGTTCAACCAGCCTTGCATCCCCAGGATGAAGCCTACTTGATTGTGATGGATAAGCTTTTTGATGTGCTGTTGCGTTTGGTGTGCCAGTATTTTATTGCAGATTTTTGCATCAATGTTCATCATGGATATTGGCCTGAAGTTTTCTATTTTAGTTGGGTCTCTGCCAGGTTTTGATATCAGGATGATGTTGGTCATAAAATGAGTTATGAAGGATTCCCTCTTTTTGTATTGTTTGGAATAGTTTCAGAAGGAATGGTACCAGCTCCTCTTTTTACGTCTGGTAGAATTCAGCTGTGAACCCATCTGGACTTGGACTTGTTTTGGTTGGTAGGCTATTAATTGCTGCCTGAACTTCAGCCCTTGTTATTGGTCTATTCAGGGTTTCAACTTCTTCCTAGTTTAGTCTTTGGAGGGTGTCAGTATCCAGGAATTTATCCATTTCTTCCAGATTTACTGGTTTATGTGCATAGAGTTGTTTGTAGTAATCTCTGATGGTAGTTTGTATTTCTGTGAAATTGGTGGTGATATCCCCTTTATCATTTTATATTGCATCTATTTGATTCTTCCCTCTTTTCTTTTTTATTAGTCTGGCTAGCAGTCTGTCTATTTTGTTGATCTTTTCAAAAAACCAGCTCCTGGACTTACTGATTTTTTGAAGGGTTTTTGTGTCTTTATCTCCTTCAGTTCTGCTCTGATCATAGTTATTTCTTGTCTTCTGCTAGCTTTTGTATTTGTTTGATCTTGCTCCTCTAGTTCTTTTGTGACATTAGCTTGTCAATTTTAGATCTTTCCTTGCTTCTTATGTGGGCATTTAGTGCTATAAATTTCCCTCAGACATTGCTTTAAATGTGTCCCAGAGATTCTGGTACGTTGTGTCTTCATTCTTGTTGGTTTTGAAGAACATCTTTATTTCTGCCTTCATTTCATTGTTATCCAGTCATCATTCAGGAGCCAGTTGTTCAGTTTCCATGTAGTTGTGTGGTTTTGAGTGAGTTTCTTAATCCTGAGTTCTAATTTGATTGCACTTTGGTCTGAGAGACTGGATGTTATGATTTCCATTCTTTTGCATTTGCTGAGAGTGAGTTACTTCCAATTATGTGGTCAATTTTAGAGTAAGTACGATGTGGTGCTGAGAAGAATGTATATTTTGTGGATTTGGGGTGGAGAGTTCTGTAGATGTCTCTTCAGTCTACTTGGTCCAAATCTGCGTTCAAGTCCTGAATATCCTTGTTGATTTTCTGTCTCGTTCATAAGACCTAGAACCAACCCAAATGCCCATCTATGATAGAGTGGACAAAGAAAATGTGGCACATACACACCATGGAATACTATGCAGCCATAAAAATGGTAAATTCATGTCCTTTGTAGGGACATGAATGAATCTGGAAACCATCATTCTCAGCAAACTGACACAAGAACAGAAAAACAAACACTGCATGTTCTCACTTATAGGTGGGTGTTGAACAATGAGAGCACATGGGTACAGGGAGGAGAACGTCACACACTGGGGTATGTTGGGGGCTGGGGGGCTAGGGGAAGGACAGCAGGGAGTGGGGAAGTTGGGGAAGGATAACACTGGTAGAAGTGCCTGATATAGGTGAACAGGAATGGAGACAGCAAACCACCATGGCACATGTATACCTGTGCAACAATCCTGCAAGATCTGCACATATACCCCAGAACTTAAAGTACAATTAAAAAATATATTTTATTGCTAAAAATGCAAATGATCATCTGAGCCTTCAGTGAATTTTAATTTTTGCTGATGAAAATTCTTGCCTCTGTATTGATGCTGACTAAGGTGGTGGTTGCGCAGATTGAGGTGGCTATGGCAATTTCTTAAAATAAGACAATGGTAAAGTTTGCTGTATCAATTGATTCCTTTGATGGATTTATCTGTAGTGTCCCATGCTGTTGGAGAGCATTTTACCTCACCATAGAACACCTTTCAAAATGTCCTACTAATGCTGCCCCTGCTTTATCAACTACATTTATATAATAAGATAAACATTTTTTTTTTTGTCATTTCAACAGTATCTTCACAAGGAATAGATTGCATCTCAGACAGATAGGCTATAAGAAGCAACTTTTAGTACATTCAAGTTTTATCATGAAACTGCAGAAATTCAGACAAAGGCTCAGGCTCCACTTTTATTTTTAGTTCTCTTGCTAGTTCCACCACACTTACAGTTACTTCCTCCACTGAAGTCTTGAAACTCTCCAAGCTGTCCATCAGGGCTAAAATCAACTTCTTCCAAACTTCACAGTTTTACCTCCTCCAAGGAATCACAAATGTCTTTAATTTTATCTAGAATATTGATTACTTTCTAAAAAAATCCAGATGATTTTTAATTTGCCTTGTGCAGATACAGAGAAAAATCATTGTCTATGGCAGCTATAGTCTTACAAAATGTATTCTTTTTTAATTGTACTTTAAGTTCTGGGGTACATGTACAGATCTTGCAGGATTGCTGCATAGGTACACACATGCCATGGTGGTCTGCTGTCTCCATCCCCCCATCACCTACATCAGGCTTTTTGTCCAATGTTATCCTTCCCCAACCTTCCCACCCCTCGCTATTTCTCCCCTAGCCCCTCTCCCCACAACAGACACCAGTGTGTGACGTTCCCCTTCCTGTGCTCATGTGTTCTCATTGTTCAACACCCGCCTATGAGTGAGAACATGTGGTGTTTGGTTTTCTGTTCGTGTCAGTTTGCTGAGAATGATGGTTTCCAGATTCATCCATGTCCCTACAAAGCACATGAACTCATCCTTTTTTATGGCTTCATAGTATTCTATGGTGTAAATGTGCCACATTTTCTTTGTCCAGTCTATTATTGGTGGTCATTTTTAAGAATACATAAAAATGCCCATCAATGATAGACTGGACAAAATGTATTCTTAAAAAATAAAATGTAAAAGTCAAAATTAGTCCTTGGTCCACGGGCTTCAGGATGAATATTGTGTTAGCAGGCATGAAAACATTAATTTATTTGTACAACTCCATCAGAGCTCTTGGGTTACAAGTGCTTTGTCAATGAGCAGTAATATTTTTAAAGATATACATACACACGCATACATACATGTACACACACCCACACACACACATACATGTTTTCTGAACAATACGTCTCAACAGTGTGCTTAAGATATTTGGTAAACCGTGCTGTAAACAAATGTGTTTTCATCCAGACTTCGCTGTTTCATTTATAGAGTATAGGCAGCATAGGTTTAGAAGAACTTAAAATTTTAGCAGAATGGTAAATGAGTGCTGCCTTTAATGTTTTATATAAGCTTAGTTTAATGTAAGCTGCATTAGCCAGTACCTAGAGAGTCAGCCTCTCCTCTGAAGATTAGAAGCCAGACATTGACTTCTCCTCTATAGCAGTGGAAGTTCTAGGTATCTCTTCTTCCAGTATAATGCTGTTTCATCTACACTGAAAATCTGTTATTTAGCATAACTACCTTCATCAATGATCTTAGATCTTCTGGATACCCTGCTGCATCTTCTCTGTCATCACTGGCTGTTTCAACTTGTGCTTTTATGTTATGAAGATGGTTTCTTTTCTTAAACTCCATGAACCAACCTCTGCTAGCTTTAAATTTGTCTCCTGCAGCTTTCTCACCTGCCTCAGACTTCATGGAATTAAAGAATGTTAAGGCTTAGCTCTGGATTCAGCTTTGGTGTAATGAAATGTTGTGGCTCATTTGATTTTCTATCTAGACCAGTAAAACTTTCTTCACATCGGCAGTAATACCATTGTACTTATTGTTCATGCATTCACTGGAGTAGCCCGTTTAATTTCCTTTAAGAACTTTTTTTTGCATTCACAGTTTAGTTTAATGTAAGTAGCCTAGCTTTCAGCCTGTCTCAGCTTTCAACATGCTTTTCTTACTCAGTTAATCATTTCTAGCTTTGTATTTAAATACTGGCATTATGGGGGCTAATGTGGCACACAAAGTATAACCATATGGCAGATAGAAACATAGTTTGACTCTACCTGTCTTCTGTCTGGCTGAACCCAGTAATATATCCAGACTTACTCATTCTTCCTGGAAGGAGTTTGGTTATGCATCAAATTCCGCAACCTCTATAATTCCTAACCAAGGAACCGTTTATTTTTTTAACAACTTTGCTCTAGGAGTCAAGATAATTTTGCATTTTTGAGTGTATTTAGATCACAGAAAACAAAGAAGTAAGCATACAATGTGCCTGCATTCAGAAGCTATCTCCTCAGGATCAGAGACTGCATTCAGAGTGTGCATATGTGTGTTTGTCACAGATCCTCTACCAAGCTCAATTGAGAGAGAGTGGGAGATAAATGTCCATGCTAATTTTCATCATGTAGCTAGAAAGAACTGGAAAACTCATCCAGCCTTTCAACTTTTCTGCTACATCTGGATTGTCTGGCTCCTACCTTACCAATTTTGTGTTACTAATAAAGTGTGACACACCCTAAGCTCTGGGGAGCCACCAAAAACAAAGACAACACTATAGCACACAAGGATTTGAGAGTTACCTGAATATCTCTGCTGGAAAGTTTGGTGAGATCCTTTTTCTACATGAGTTGAGTCTTATCACATGCACAGAAGCCAATATAGAGAGTCAAGGAAAAATGAAGAAACAGGGAAATATATTCAAAGTAAGAAAACAAGATAAATCTCCAGCACCTGAGTGAAGTACAGATATGTAATTTATCTGACAGAGATTTCCAAATAACGGTCACAGTAATAATCACTGAGGTCAAGATAGCTTTGCAAGAACAAGCTGAGAACTTCAAGAAAAGGGAAAAGGTAAACAATAATGTCAAACAGACCATAGATCTAAAATGTATTGTAACTGAACTGAAAAAAATTTAATAGAGGTGTTCATCAACAGAATCTATCAGTGAACTTTAAGACTGGTCACTGGAAATTATCTAATCTGAGGACAGGAAAAAAAAAAGATCATGCAAAAAGAGTGAAGACAGCTTTAAAGAGTTATAGGACACCATCAAGCAGGACCACTTACACATTATTGGCATGCCTGAAGGAGAAGAGAGAAAGAAAGGAACAGAAAAATGTTTAAAGGAATAATGACAGAGAACTTCTCAAGTATGGGGAATAAAACAGAAAGCCTGATCCAGAAAGCCCATAGGAAACCAAATAAGGTGAATCCAGGGACTCCCAACAAGACACACTAAAATCAAAGTGTCAAAAGTTAAAGGCAAAAAGAGAGTGCTATTGTCTGCAAATTTGTACCCTCCAAATACTGTGTTGAGATTTCATCTCCAATGTTGGAGGTGGGACCTAGTGGAAGGTGTTTGGGCCATGGTGGTTGATCTCTCCTGAATAGCTTGTTGCCCTCTTTTCACTAATGAGTGAGTTCTCACTCCTTTGCATTCCCACAAGCAATGAATGAAGTTTCCTCTTGCCCCATATCCTTGCCAACATTTGATGTTGTCAGTGGTTCCAGATTTTGGTTATTCTTATAGGTGTGCAGTGGCATCTCATTTTTGCATTTTGCTGAGGAAATATTATGTGTAGCCTCATTACATATGCTTATTTTCCATTTGTATAATTTATTTGATGAGGTGCTT
This sequence comes from Cacajao melanocephalus, assembly GCA_963573385.1. Lineage (NCBI taxonomy): Eukaryota > Metazoa > Chordata > Mammalia > Primates > Pitheciidae > Cacajao > Cacajao melanocephalus. The sequence continues at coordinate 2,647 of CAUYLG010072273.1, read as the reverse complement.
GTTAATGTCTTTAGCTCATGTTTCTTACTGCTCAGCTTTAAGAATACTAATATGTTTTGAATAATAGTTCTTAATCAGATATGTTTTGGCAAATATTTTCTTTCCATCCGTGGTTTCTCTTTTTTTTCAGTGCCTTTAATGGTGTAAAAATGTTACATTTTCATCAAGTCCAGTTTATCAGTTCTTTCTTCTATGGACTTCAACTTTAGTGTTTTTTGTAAAGGTTATCATTAAACCCAAGATAATCTGTATTTTCTTCTATAAGTTTTATGGGTTTTTTGTATATTTATGTTGATGATCCATTTTGAGTTAATTTTGGTGAGGATATAAGGTCTGTGATTTATTTTTTTGCATGTAGATGTCCAGGTATTCTAGCAGCCATTCCTGAAAAAACTGTCATTTCATCATCATAACCTAGCCTCTACTTTTTGGTCAAATATTAATTGAATATATTAATGTGTTTCTATTTCTGAACTCTCTATCTCATTTTATTCATCTGTTCTTTCACTAATACGATACTGTCTTGATTACTGTAGCTTTACATTAAGTCTTGAAGTTGAGTAGTGTCTGTTCTCCAAGTTTATTCTTCTCCCTCATGGTGTTAGCTATTCAAGGTTTACCTCTCCATATAAACATTTTCATTTAGATTGGAATTGCATTGAATCTATACATTAGAAAGAACTGACATCTTAACAGCATTGAATCTACTTATTAATATGGTACATCTCTCTTTTTGTTTCATTATTCTTTGCTTTCTTTCATCAGATATGGACATTTCTGGGATTATGGAGCCTCGTCTATATTGGGCACAAGACAGTGACAAATCCACATTCTTCAGCTAAAAAGTCACTTCTGAGAACCAAATTTCTGACCATAGACAAGAGAGCCAGAAGAATGATAAAGGCATCCCAGGAAAATTGTGAAAATAATCAGCAACTATATGTGGGTCATTCTTTCAAATTTTCCCAGGGCACCTGTCATTCCAGCCAATAAATACCTGCCAGCTTGTGCCAAGGATGCTGGTGCTCCCTGGGATGAGTTCCCCAGGGGAGGAGCTGGCTGCCATCTTTGCTGTTTGAGCGACACAGCCATTCCAGCCTGTGAGTTTTGGACAGTGCAAACTGACGAGGGTAGAAGGGATCCGTAACACAGCACAGCTGCTCTACCAAAATGTGCCCAGATCCTTTTTTTTTGAGATGGAGTCTCGCTCTGTCACCCAGGCTGGAGTGCAGTGGCACAATCTCAGCTCATTGCAACCCCTACATCCTGGATTCAAGCAATTCACCTGCCTCACCCTCCCAAGTAGCTGGGAATATGCGTGCCTATCACCACCATGGCTAATTTTTGTATTTTTAGTAGAGACAGGGTTTCACAATGTTGGTCAGGCTGGTCTTGAATTCCTGACCTCAAGTGATCTGCCCTCCTGGGCCTCCCAAGGTGCTGGGATTACAGGAGTGAGCCACCGTGCCAGCCTCAGACAGATGTTTAAGCAGATCCCCAGTCTGTTTTTCCTCACTGAGTAGGACCTCCCAACCTGGGCCTCCAGCTACCCTGCCGGTGTTCTTGGGCTGACAGAAATTTGAATTCTCCCTGGGAGGGAGTTCTGAGGTCCTGTTCAGTGAGAGTCTTTCCAACTGGAGTCTAGGGGAGAGGGTGGGGCTGGCTTTGGCGAGTCCAAACCAACCGGGAGTGGAAGGGATCCTCCAGCACAGCACAACTGCTCTACTGAATAGTGGCCAGGTATTCCTTAAGCAGATCCCTGATTCTTTCCTCCTCACTGGGTGGAACCTCCCAACCGGGGCCTCCACCACCCCCACTGGTGTTCTCGAACTGACAGAGATTTAAATTCGCTCTGGGAAGGAGTTGTCGAGGTCCTGCCCAGTAAGGAGGAATTGATCAGGAACCTGCTAAAAGCATCTGCCTTCCAGTATTTTGTAGAGTAGCTGTGTTGTGCTGATAGATCCCTTCTGCCCCATGGATTCTCCAGAGCTCCTGGGCTGTAATGGCTAAGTTGCACAAACAGCAAAGATGGCAACTTGCTCCCGCCCCTGGGAACTCATTCTAGGAATTCAAATCTCTGTCAGCCTGAGAACACCAGCGGGGGTGGCTGGAGCCCCCTGTTGAAAGGACCCTCATTGGGCAGAACCTCGAGACCTCCAGGCCAGGGAGAATTCAAATCTCTGTCAGCCTGAGAACACTGGCGGGGGTGGCTGTAGGCCCCAGCTGAAAAAAACCTCACTGGGCATGACCTTGAGACCACCATGCCAGGGAGAATTCAAATCTCTGTCAGCCTGAAAACACTGGCGGGGGTGGCTGCGGGCTGCAGTTGGGAGGTCCAGCCCAATGAGGAGGAGTGGATCAGAGACCTTCTTAAAGATGCAATCTGGTCTCATTTTGGTAGAGCACCTTGCTATGCCACCCCTGCCAGTTCTTGGGCTGACAGATTTGAATTCTCCCTGGCATAGTGGTCTCAAGGTCATGCCCAGTGAGGGACCTCCCCAACCGGGGCCCGCAGCCACCCCCGCCAGTGTTCTGGGGCTGACAGAGATTTGAATTCTCCCTGGCATGGAGGTCTCTAGGATCTGCACGGTGAGGGTCCTTTCAACTGGAGGCTCCGGCCACCCCCGCCGGTGTTCTCAGGCTGACA
>CAUYLG010072271.1:0-10637 GCA_963573385.1 Cacajao melanocephalus | reverse complement strand
GTATTTTCCAGTTTGGATTCATTCTCTCCGTCACATTCGGGTACACCTATCAAACATAGATTAGGTCTTTTCACATAGTCCCGTATTTCTTGAAGACTTTGTTCATTCCTTGTTACCCTTTTTTCTCTAATCTTGCCTTCTCGTTTTATTTCATTGCACTGATCTTCAACCTCTGATATCCTTTCTTCTGCTTGGTCAATTCGGCTGTTGAAACTTGTGCATACTTCGCGAAGTTCTCGTGTTGTGTTTTTCAGCCCCATCAATTCACTTATATTCCTCTCTAAGTTGTTTATTCTCATTAGCATTTCATCAAATCTATTTTCAAGGTTCTTAGTTTCTTTGCATTGGGTTAGAACATGTTCTTTTATCTCAGAGAAATTTCTTATTACCCACCTTCTGAAGCCTGATTCTGTCAATTCATCACTCTCGTTCTCCATCCAGCCTTGTTCCCTTGCTGGTGAGGAGTTGTAATCCCTTGTAGGAGGAGAGGTGTTCTGGTTTTGGGTGTTTTCATCCTTTTTGCGCTGGTTTCTTCCAATCTTTGTGGATTTATCCACCTGTCGTCTTTGTAGTTGTTGACTTTCAGATTAGGTCTCTGAGTGGATGTCCAGTTGCTGATGATGAATTTCTTTCTTTCTGTTTCTTAGTTTTCCTTCTAACATTCAGGCCCCTCTGATGCAGGACTGCTGAATTCCATTCCAGGCCCTGCTTGCCTGGGGATCACCTGCAGCAGCTGCAGAACAGTAAGGGTTGCTGCTAGTTTCTTCTTCTGCTATCTTTGTCCCAGAAGGATATCTGCCAGATGTCAGTCTGAGCTCTCCTTTATGAGGTGACTCTTTGGATATACGAGGGTCAGGGAGCTGCTTTAGGAGACAGTCTGTCCTTTATAGGAGCTCATGTGCTGAGCTGTGAGCTCTGTTGTTTATTCAGAGCTGCTGGGCAGTTATGTTTAAGCCTGCTGCAGCAGAACTCATAAACCCCCCCTTTTTTTCCCCAGGTGCTCTGTCCTGGGGATTTAGGGCTTTATTTATGACTTTCTCTTGTACTGCTGCCTTTTTTCAGGGCTGCCCTGCCCTGCCAGGAGGCAGCCTAGTCACTGTCTGCCTGCAGAGGCTTTGCTGAGCAGCTGTGGGCTCCGCCCAGCTGCCATGTGAACTTCCCTACAGTCCTGTTCATACGGGTATAGTTAGAACTGTCTTGGCAATGGCGGCCCACCTCTATAATGGCGGACTCTCTCTGTAATGGTGGGCTGCCTCGGCAATGGCGGACTACCTCCGTAGTGGGGGACTGCCTTGGTATTGGCAGATGCCCCTCCCCCACAGAGCTGGACCATACTGGGTTCAGCTGTGCTTGCTGTGAATCTCTATTTAGAGCGTTTCAGATTGCTGTTTTTTTGTGGGGGTGGGACCAGCCGAGCCTGATCACCTGGCTCCCTGCCTCAAAGCCCTTTTTTTTTTTTTATTTGAATGGGTGACTCTGTGTCTCAGATGTTCCAGTTGCCTGTTGAAAAGGCCCCAGGATCTGTGTGATTTCCTGTGCAGAGACCCACTGCACCGGATGAAACAGCTGTGCTGAGATTCCTGGTGCTTTTTTGCCCAGGAATCTTCTGGCCTGGCTCCCTGTTTCAGTCCCCTTTTTTTAATCAGTTGAATGGGTGACTCTCTATCCCAGGAGCTCCCATCGCCAACTAAAATGGCGCCCGGACCCATGCATTTTGTGCAGAGAACCACAGTGCCAGCCAAAACAGTGGTGCCAGCCAAAACGGCCGCACTGGTGACCCTTGGGGCTCCTCTGCCTGGGAATCTCCTGGTCTGTGGGCAATAAAAATCCATCTGGAAATGCGACGTCCACTCACCCTCCGTGCTTTCACTGGGAGCTGCAATCCTGAGCTGCTCCTAATCGACAATCTTGGATCTTCCCAATTTACATTTTTTAACAATCATTTTTAAGTCCAGACCTGAAATATTCTAGGTAAGTTGGTGATTTACATTTTTTAACAATCATTTTTAAGTCCAGATAAGTGGAAAGTAATGGCCTGATTAACCTTTAGAATGGCTTAAGCTAGGAAACTCTGTTTATAAATTATGAGTGAGCTATCCTTCTTTTCCCTAGAATTAACTGAAGCTGCAATTATAACCATTCAAGTATGTCAACCTTTCCTGACAGCCTGAATGTGGTTGTGAAGGTTGCTGAGAAGGAAGGACAAATGGTTTGATGGGGTGATTGGCAGCTCAGAGGCAAAGCTAGCTGAGTTTCCTCTGCATGTGACATTGACCAATATGTCCTAATGTGACTCATCTATCACTACCTCCTTTGAACATATTTTGCTTCTATCTGTCTGTGGTCAAGAGTGAGTCTCTCATTTAAAATCTTATATCCTTGCCTACCCTTATCCCTTTAAAAATAAAGAGTATACATTCTTGGTCCATTTCCTAAAGCACATTTGGCTTCCAAGTATCTTATTTTAAATGAATTTTAATATATATTTTTAATAGATTTTTAATATCTTAATTTTAATAAATCATTTTGTTTTTTAAGGTCAAAGTGAATATTTGCAGCAAATTCTCACTAATTAAGATCAACTTAAATTGAAGTTTGAGCATTGTAGAAAAGTTTATATTGATGCTTATGCTATTAAGAATGAAAAATTTAGATGAATAACATAATAGTTTAAACAATACTTCAAAGGTATATTTAATCTACTTAATTGGATGAACTGTCTGCAAGTTCTAGAGAAGGATTCATTTACCCACCCTAAGTCAGAGACACAAATCTTCAAAACAAAATTCTCTTTTAAAAAGTTTTATAAAAATTGATTCAGATGGTTTTTCCATCCTCTTTGGTAAATAAATCTCTCAGGTTAATCCAAAAATGAAATGTCATCAACAGCATCCACTACCACTTTCCTGGCAGTTTGTTTCTACTTTAAGTCATTAAATCAAGTACAGAAAGGCTATAATCTCTTAGAAATAACGCTGTTTGAAAGGGCTGGCAGAAAGCTGAGAATTTGAAAATATCTTGTTCTAGAGCTAAACTTTCAAAAAGATTAGAATGGGAGGAAACTGTTTTAAATTTGGGCACCCCAGTATGGCTTCTTCGCATGCAGTTAAAAGAAATACCTTAATAGTTTTACATCTATTTTTAATCTAATTTTACTACTACCCTCTTATACTGAGAGAACAGTCATAATCAAAATAAGAGTTTTTCTAATAATAATCAGTATTTTCTTACTCATAGTTGTCTATAAAGACTGTGTTCTAATTTTCCTTGCTATTTTCTTTTTTCTTTGTTTAATTTTTTTTATTTCTATAGGTTATTGGGGAACAGGTGGTGTCTGGTCATATGAGTAAGTTCTTTGGTGGTGACTTAGATTTTGGTGCATCCATTACCCGAGCAGTATACACTGTACTCAATTTGTCATCTTTTATCTCTTACCCCCTTCCCACTCTTTCCCCCTGAGTCCCCAAAGTCCATTGTGTCTTTCTTATGCCTTTGCATCTTCATAGCTTAGCTCCCACATATGAATGAGAACATATGATGTTTGTTTTTCCATTCCTGAGTTACTTTACTTAGAATAATAGTTTCCAGTCTCATCAAGGTCACTGTGAATGTTATTAATTCATTCCTTTTTATGGCTGAGTAGTATTGCATGGTATATATTACTACATTATTTCTCGATAAATGTTCATATGGAACCAAAAAGAGCTTGCATAGCCAAAGCAAGACGAAGCAAAACGAACAAATCTGGAGGCATCAAATTACCCAACTTCAAACTATATCCTTAATCCATCTTCAGCTGATTTTTGTGTGATGTGGGAGATGAGGATCCAGTTTCATTCTCCTACACATTTTCTTTGTCCAGTCATTGATTGATGGGCCTTTGGGCTGGTTCCACATTTTTGCAATTGCAAATTGTGCTGCTATAAAAGTATGTGCAAGTATCTTTCTCCAGTGACTTCTTTTCCTCCGGGTAGATGCCCAGTAGTGGAATTGCTGGATAAAATGGTAGTTCTACCTTTAGTACTTTAAGGAATCACCACACTGTTTTCAGTAGTGGTTGTACTAGTTTGCATTCCTACCAGAAGCAGTGTAGAAGTGTTCCCTGTTCACTGCATCCATGCCAACATTTATTATTTTTTGATTTTTTTTTATTATGACCATTCTTGCAGGAGTAAGGTGATATTGCACTGTGGTTTTGATTTGCATTTCTTAGCATTTTTTCATATGTTTGTTGGCCATTTGTATGTCCTCTTTTGAGAATCGTTTATTCATGTCCTTAGCCCACTTTTTGATGGGATTATTTGTTTCTTTTTCTTGCTAATTTGTTTGAGTTCATTGTAGATTCTGGATATGAGTCCTTTGTCAAATGTATAGATTGTGTAGATTTTCTTCCACTCTGTGAGTTGTCTGTTTACTCTGCAGGCTGTTCTTTTTGCTGTGCAAAAGCTCTTTAGTTTAATTAAGTCCCATCTATTTATCTTTGTTTTTGTTACATTTGCTTTGGGGTTCTTGGTCATGAAATTCTTGCCTAAGACAATGTCTGATGTTATCTTCTAGAATTTTTATAGTTTCAGGTTTTAGATTTAAGTCTTTGATCCATCTTCAGCTGATTTTTGTGTAAGGTGAGAGACGAGGATCCAGTTTCATTCTCCTACATGTGGCTAGCCAATTATCCCAGCACCATTTGTTTAATATGGTGTCCTTTTCCTACTTTATGATTTTGTTTGCTTTGTCGAAGATCAGTTGGCTGTAATTATTTGACTTTATTTATGGATTCTCTGTTCTGTTCCATTGGTCTGTGTGCCGATTTTTATGCCAGTACAATGCTGTTTTGGTGACTATGGCCTTAGAGTATAGTTTGAAGTTGGGTAATGTGATGCCTCCAGATTTATTCTTTTTTGCTTAGTCTTGCTTTGGCTATGCAGGCTCTTTTTGGTTCCATACGAATTTTAGGATTTTTTTCTTTATAATTCTATGAAGAATGATGGTGATATTTTGGTGGAATTGCATTGAATTTGTAGATTGCTTTTGGCAGTATGGTTATTTTCACAATATTGATTCTACTTATCCATGGGCATGGGAAGTATTTCCATTTGTTTGTGTCTCTGTGATTTCTTTCAGCAGTGTTTTGTGGTTTTCCTTGTAGAAGTCTTTCAGGTCCTTGGTTAGGTATATTCCTAAGCATTTTATTTCTTTGCAGCTATTGTGGAAAGGGTTGAGTTCTTGATTTGATTCTCAGCTTGGTCACTGTTGGTATACAGAGGAGCTGCTAATTTGTGTACATTGATTTTGAATGGGAAAACTTTGATAAATTCTTTCATCGGGTCTAAGAGTTTTCTGGAGGAGTCTTTAGGGTTTTCTAGGTAAAAAAAAAAAAATATCATCAGCAAACAGTGATAGTTTCACTTCCTCCTGATCAATTTGGATGTCTTTTATTTCTTTGTCTTGTCTGATTGCTCTTGCTAGGACTTCTAGTACTATGTTGAAGAGGAGTGGTGAGAGTGGGCATCCTCATCTTGTTCCAGTTCTCAGAGGAAATGCTTTCAACTTTTCCCTATTCAGTATAATGTGAGCTGTGGATTTGCCATAGATGGCTTTTGTTACATTGAATTATGTCCCTTGTATATTGATTTTGCTGAGAGTTTTAATCATAACGGAATGCTGGATTTTGCCAAATGCTTTTTCTGCATCTATTGAGATGATCATGTAGTTTTTGTTTTTGATTCTGTTTATGTGGTGTATCACATTTATTGATTGTGTATGTTATACCATCCCTCAAGCACTTTGGGAGGCTGAGGTGGGTAGATCATGAGGTCAAGAGATTGAGACCACCCTGGCCAACATGGTGAAACCCCATCTCTACTAAAAATACAAAAATTAGCTGGGTGTGGTGGTGCATGTCTGTAGTCCCAGCTATTCGGAAGGCCAAGACAGGAGAATCACTTGAACTCGGCAGGCAGAGATTGTAGTGAGCCAAGATCACACCAGTACACTCCAGCCTAGTGAAAGAGTGAGACTCCATCTCAAACAAAACAATACAAAACAACAAACAAACCATCCCTGCATCTCTGATATGAAACCCACTTAATCATGGTGGATTATCTTTTGGATATGTTGTTGGATTTGGCTAGCTACTATTTTGTTAAGGATTTTAGCATCTATGTTCATCAGAGATATTGGTCTGTAGTGTTCCTTTTGGTTATGTCCTTTCCTGGTTTTGGTATTAGGGTGATACTGGCTTCAGAGAATGATTTAGGGAGGGTTCCCTCTTTATCTTGCGGACTAGTGTCATTTGGAGGAAGCAATCTTTGAGGTCAGCTGGTTAATAAGACCGAGTTTCCAGATAAAAAGTAAATTTGAGAGAAGACATGTTTTGAATTATGAGTATTTCTTAAGTCTAGCCAAACAGTGATGGCATGTGAAGAATGTGAATCTTCAGTCCTGTGTGCAGCCACCATATTCTGTTTCTTATTTTTTGGTGTTTCTATTGATATTAATATCATCACAATTTTCTCCTTTTGTTATCTACACAGGATATTTTTGCGCACTATATTTCCCAACCCTGAGCTCATTTGCTAGAGATACTTATGAGATTCTGTCATTCCAGGTCTATGGAGAACAGCAGATATAGATGAAGAACTTCAGATTTCAGGGAGAGGCCCCTCCAGTGGCTAAGAAAGCAGGCAAGAATGAATTAGGAGCTGTCTCAGATGGATATCTTTAAAAAGACAGGAAGCAGTCAGGGAATAATGAAAGGCTTCCAAAAAGAACATCTGGTAATGATGCTTTATGACTTTCTTCCCCTGAGAGTACTACTTGTAAGCTACAGACAATGTAAGAAACCTAAATTTATGTTAATTTCCCAATGCTTGCCTTGAGCTCCTGATATGCAATACATTCGTGAATAGCAGAATACAGTAAATGATAATTCTCATTTTCCAAGAGCATAATCAGCTTTTTCCTGTTCTAAAGTGCATATACAGCTCGTTTCCATCTCTCCTGGTGTTTCATTGTTGAGTAACGATGTACTACATACCATATACAATACCTTATGTGGGGTTACTTGGAAACAGGAAGTGACAATAACAGTATTTCAGAGATGACAGGTAACTCCCCAGAGAAGACAGGTACAGTGGGTGTGGAATGAATATGTATAGAAATTGGGGTGTATTTGCTGCAAGTAGGAGAAGAAAAACAATAGTTAACGTGGGAAGAAAAGGCTAAAGCAAGAATAAAGAAATGAAGCCTGACTCATAATGAGTGCGCATGGGATGAAAGCAGGCATGAGTTTATAAATGATCTTGTGGGGGAATAGGACTGCCTGTTTAAATGGTCTTCAAAATTCTCTCTCTGAGAATTACCACAGATTCCAAAACAATCTCATGTTTACCTAGTCTTATGTGTTTCTGTTCTCATCAAATCTTGGAGAACCTTTACTCAATTTGTAACCATTTAGGACCTCATATTTTCAATGTACTTTTGCCTTTTCTAAAACACATTGAGGAGTCCAAAGAGTAAAAACCCGTACTCTACATTTCATACAGTCATCATCTGGGGTTCATGCCTTCCGCTTGCTTCCAGAGGTAATTCCTCTGACAGGTTGCTGAGGCTTGGTACTGGCATCGAATGTTGTCATTGTCCCCTTTGATGCTTGACTCTTAGATGTGGACCAATGATATTCATGGTCAGCAGCACCAGGAGGTGTGAGCTGCCAGGGAGTTTATGGGATGCTACCCTGATGGCCATGGTGTTTGTTAGGCTCTACATTAAGTCTAATTTGCACATTCATTGAAATCATCTCAAGTGGTTAAAACTACCAGACAGAGTGCTTCCTAGGTCTGTATCATTTTCCAGTTATCTAAACTGAATCCATGATATGTACAATTTATTTCTTAGTCTCATTGTAGAACAAAGAGAGAACCTTGTATCAGCCATCCTCTTTAGAAATTGTTATTGATTTGCTTTCTCATGCTTCTGTTCTCTCATCAAGGCTGTCATCAATCACTGTTGACTGCCCACTGGGCACTGACTGCTGAACTGGGCATTAGAGGGGAATGCAGAGAGAAGAGTTGTAGGCACCCAAATAACAGGCACTGGATACCAGTTAGTGCTAGGAATGATAATGAACAACACAGTGGCTTTCTGCAATTTGAATGCATAAATGTCAGCACAGAATGGAGGAGTTGCTAGAGTCTGAGTAGAGACTTCAATTTTAGAGCCATGGAGGCCAGATCTGCTCTGTCCTAGAGAAACAAAAAGGGATAACATTTCTTCCTTTAAATCTTCCTGTGTAGTGGGGGTGGGGGGTGCGGAGGGAGATGAGAACATTTACAAACACTTACAACACTGTGAGAAGAGGGCTGAGTTAAAAGCACCCCAGGGAGCCTGTGTTAATTTACTCAGGCTGCCATGACAAAGTACCACAGACTGCGTGGCTTGGAAAGAGAAATTTATTATGTCACAGTTCTGGAGGCTGAGAGTCCAAGAGGAGCAGGTCTGTGAGCAGCGCTGGCTCTCTCTGAGGCCTTTTCCTTTGGCTTATCTGGCTATCTTCTCCCTGTCATTGCTTTGCCTCTATACCTGTCTGCATGCTAATCTTCTTTTTGTTAAGGACAGCAGCTATCTAGTATGACAATCTGGTAGATCAAAAGAATGACACATCACTATTACTTTTGATTTGAGTTACTTTGATTTTGAATGTTGTTAGAATTCTTTTGATGGCTATAGGTTATCAGTCAACTCTTTTTCTATAAATGCCCATCAGTGTTCTTTGCTATTCTTTTACCACCCTTTTCTTATCTTTGCCTTATTGATTTGTATAAGCTTTTTGGCAATTTGAGAATATTAAACCTAGTGTACTAGGAAACATTCCTGATTCCTCTTTAATTTTGGCATGTGAATTTTTAAAATTATGAAATACTAAATCACAGAAAAGAATAATGAGTGATTTGCAAACAGTTTTCTATACATTTGTAATACAGAAGTTTTAAACTCTTACAATGTCAAATATTAATATAAGTTGCAGATATTACCTGCTATTTTTCAAAGCCCTTTTAACTCTAATATTGTAAATAATTTATCTATGACTTTTTTTTCTAGAGTTCTTATGATGTCAATTTTTAAGGGTTACTTTCTTTATCTGAAATTACTTTGGTAGAGTGAGGTGAGGTTATGCTTTCCTATTATTCAAATAGTAAACTACTTGCGCTATCATTTATTGAATAATTCTTCTTTTTAAATTGCTCTTAAAAACTCCTTTACCATGAACTGAATTTTCATGCATTCTGAATCAACTCTGTACGTGATTTATTTGTAATGATTTGAATTTTTATCCTTTAGCATCAAATTATTTTTTATTATTTTCGTTCACATGAGGGCCTCTGGCTTAAGGGAAGTCTATGTGCTTGTGAAGAGAAAGGCATGAAGAATCTGAGATGAGTAGGTGAGATGAATAGAATCTGGTCAAAATTAGACAAAATGCAAAATAAAATACAAACTTTGCAGTTTTACACTTCTAAAGATTCTCAAGAAAGATGTATTTGTAAATATTCATATAAAACTTTGCTTCTGGAAAGAGAAGGATGCACTCTGAAGGGCATAGACACACACACAAAGATTGAGACATACACACAATTTGCTGTTACTTTAGCAAAAATGAACCATGTGCATAGTAGCAGGAGAGACTTGAAATTACAGCATACATGTTAGGGAGATCATTCACATATTTGCTTTCTATGAAACTTACAGTTTTCTATAAGGTCACGTTGAGAGGTAAGGTTAAGTTCAGCAGTGTTCCCTGGGTACCACTGACAATAAACTGTGACACAGAGAGCCAAAAGAAGGTCAGGGAAGTCCTACTTCATGCCTTTCTCTTGGTGCACAGGAAGACTGTATTTCCCAGCTTCCCTTGCAACTTGGTCCTACCACTGGGATGAGGAGGGTAGGGATATAGACCACTTCCAAGCCTAGACTTGAAGCTGCCCACACAATTCTCCATGAATTCTCTTCCCCTGTGGTGTCAACCATGGCAGGCTCATGTTTTAATATGGGATCTTGCTGTGTTGCCCAGGCTAGTCTTGATAGGGCTCATGGTGAAGGTGATGACATCACAAGACAGAAGAAACATGGGCTGTTGAGCTCACTCCTGAGAGGAAGTCTCCCAAATGTCATTGGATTGTGCACATGGGAGAGAAGTAAACATATGTTTTCCTATCTCCCGATCTGGAGGAAGTTAGTTTTAGTATTTAGCATCAACCACTCTGACTAATACAACCAAATAGTATCTTTGAAAAAAAATCACAATTTAAAATAGGTATCCCTGGCAGGGGGATATCCTAAAAATTCATGCATAAGACATAATAACTGAATGGTATGAAACTACCCATAGTCATGTATCATAGTTTACTACAATTTCAGGTTTGTAGTAGAAATTCATGATTTGGGGCTGACACAATCCGAGGTGAAGATTTGGATAAGAAATCAAAGATAGGCCAGGTGCGGTGGCTCACGCCTATAATCCCAGCACTTTGGGAGGCTGAGGCAGGTGGATCACAAGGTCAAGAGATCGAGACCATCCTGGTCAACATGGTGAAACCTGTCTGTACTAAAAATACAAAAATTAGCTGGGCATGGTGGTG
>CAUYLG010072269.1:0-35991 GCA_963573385.1 Cacajao melanocephalus | reverse complement strand
AAATGCTCATCATCACTGGTCATTAGAGAAATGCAAATCAAAACCACATTGAGATACCATCTCACACCAGTTAGAATGGGTATCATTAAAAAATCTAGAAACATCAGATGCTGGAGATGACGTGGAGAAGTAGGAAAGCTTTTACACTGTTGGTGGGAGTGTAAATTAGTTTAACCATTATGGTAGACAGTGTGGTAATTCCTCAAGGATCTAGAACTAGAAATACCATTTTACTCAGCAATACCATTACTGAGTATATACCCAAAGAATTATAAATGGTTCCATTATAAAGATACATGCACATATATTTCCATTGTGGCACTGTTCACAATAGCAAAGACTTGGAACCAACCCAAATGCTCATCAATGATAAATTGGATAAAGAAAATGTGGCATGTATACACCGTTAAATACTATGCAGCCATAAAAAAGGATGAGTTCATGTCCTTTGCAAGGATATGGATGAAGCTGGAAACCATCATTCTAAACAAACTGACATGAGAATAGAAAATCAAACACCACATGTTCTCATTCGTAAGTGGGTGTTGAACAATGAGAACACATGGACACATGGAGGGGAAAATCACACACTGGAGTCTGTTGTGGGAGATAACATTAGGAGAAATACCTAATGTAGGTGACAGGGGGATGGATGCAGCACAACACTACGGCATGTGTATACCTATGCAGCAATCCTTCTTGATCTGCACATGTACCCCAGAACTTAAAGTATAATAAAAGAAAATTAGATTCTTAAAAATGAAAAGTTTAGGCTCTTATGTTATACATATTATTGCTTCATTAAACATCATCAAATGTGTTCATGTGAATATCAAAACCTTACTGGAATGAGTCAAAAGTTACGGGTTTTGCAAACACATCCACACCTACACACAAAGTAAGTCAAATAACAGTATGTGCCTTGATGCCAATTTACTTATAGAGAAATGTTCCTCCCATTGATTATTTTAATAATCTGTAAATATTAACTAAATTCTGGTTAAAATATTGGGCATAGTATACCAAATTTTGCCATGTACTGACTTGTCAAGTTGTTCCTAAAATCACACATTTCTATTATGCTCTGAATAAGCAAAAAAAAAAAATGTAATTTTTCCAGTATTTAAATATATAGATTTTGGACCCAAGGCTTTGAGGCAATTTCATCTCCCATTACTGTGCCTAATAACTTATGAACAAAGTATTATTTTTTATCCTATTGATTCCTAAGTCTTCAACTTAGATATTTTTATATCCAATGTAACTTCTTCCATTAAGGACAAAATAAAGTTTGTATCAGATTGGAAGCTGGCAGTGCTTTCTGCTCATTAGCCATATTCATGATTATCAAAAGTGTGTTTTGGCATCCGGTGGGGTGCTTACTTAAACACTTACAAGGAAATGGGAGAAGCAGGGAAGGAATGAAAGTGGTTCTCTTGGCTACCTCTAATACTGCCATTGTCTACCAATAAAAGGGAATAGAAGCTAATGAGGCCTCATATAGGTAATAGCTCCCAGTAATCAGAATGTTCAGTGATGAATTGGTCATATCATAAATTAAAGAACTCTGATCAGTTAAGTACCAGCAGAGTGTAAAAGAAATATGAATTGACTATGGATGAGGAAAAACATACTCACCAAGCACAGCCTTTCTACAGATCTTCTCTCTGTCACCCAGGCTGGAGTGCAGTGTCACAATTTCAGCTCACTGGAACCTCCGCCTCCCAGGTTGAAGCAACTCTCCTGCCTCAGCCTCCAAGTAGCTGGAATTACCGGTGCATGCCACTACGTCTGGCGAATTTTTTTTTTTTTTTTTTTTTGTATTTTTAGTAGAGATGGGGTTTCACCATATTAGCCAGGCTGATCTCGAATTCCCAGCCTCAGGTGATCCGCCCACCTCTTCTTCCCAATGTGCTGGTATTACAAGCATGAGCCACCATGCCTGGCCTATTTCCATATTTTCTTATTTGTTATTTTATTTAAACAAGCTATTTCCTCTACTTTTCTCAATATTTTCACATGGTATAATGTTAACTGATGGCATAATTGAATCCACAGCTATAGAATATCAAAAAGGGAACATGAAAAAACTGAACGAAAAAGAAAAATGCTATGTGAGGCATGTAAAGTTATACTTGAACAAAAGCCTCAAGCAGACTTTTACACTTCATTGACTCCATTAATCTTTATTTTTATTATTTTTGTTTGCTTGTTTGACTGCAGCCTTCAACTGGATGTTACACCTCTGGCATTATCACTCCTCTGTATTTTTTTTTTTTTAGTTTAAGAATCCCAAACTTAAACATTTGACTAAAACTTTTCTTTTCTGTTATTCTTCTCTCATTTTACGTCCTAAATTTTATGTCAGGTGTCTGTTCTCTCTTGGCTTCACTTTTATCCCTATAATCTTTCTATACTAAGAGAAGGAAGTTGAATTATCAGTTCATTAATTTTTAGAGTCTCCCTTATCTCTGATTTTCTCTCAACTGCCACACCAATGATTTTATATCTAGAACAAAGACAGTGGTCTCCTCTATCTAAGCACCTGACTTATACCTGAGTTCAGATCATACAAAGCTACATTTAAACAGACACATTCAAAATTTGATGTTTGGTTCTCACCCCTAAAACTTCTGCATGTCCCATCCTTTCTCGCCTATCTTGATAATTGTCTCCATCCACATTGGCCAAGTGAGAAATTCAGGAATTATTGTTGATTTTCCCCCTTAACCCAGATACAATTTACCTCCAAACATGTTTTAGATTCTGTTCATTGTTGTCTATTTCCATTAAAGTCACATGCATACGTGCCCCAAATTTTCATCTGCAATCCTCATTGAAACTTAACTGTCCTTTCTTTTTTCCCTCGACTCCTGGATATGCTGTGCTGTAACCAAAGTCAAGCTAAAAGTCAAATGTAATCCACAAAAGTGATCATCTAAAGTCTTTTGAAGACTCCTTGCACTCAGTCTTCCACCCTCCATGCATATCCCCTGGATACTTGCACAAACTCATCACACACTACGCATACTTCTACTCACTTATGTCATTTCCTATCAAATACTAAGTTCTGCAAAGCACTTCAAACACTTAGCAAATGTTAACCTTGATTTCACAATTTGAGATAGTGATTCATCACCATTCTTCAAATGACAGCTTAAATCCTATCTGCTAATAGCTGCTTTTTATTTTTGATCACTCCCGAAATGTAGGCCAGTTCATCCATACACTAGTTTTATAATTTGTTGGTTTCATTTTTACTTGGAGTATTATTTGCTTCTCTTTATAGTATTAAACAGAATTAATTAGTATTTAGTGTGTTTTGTTAATTATTTATATAATCTCCTTACTACATCATAGGCTTCCTGAGGAAACAGCATCTGGAGTAGTTTCTATTTCATACCTAAAGTCTGGCACAGTTTCTGGAATATTCTTTGATTTCAAGAATATTTTACTAGTAGAAAGATGAGTGAACTCTGGCACACACTTTGTCTTTATGTCCATTTGATCTGATGGAGTCACTTGAATATTACTTCTCCTAAATATCTGCTTTATAAATTTAACCTCTCATAAATTGTTTAATTAATCACTCTGGAACTCTCATTCAATTATTATGAACAATTTGCATTCCTCTAACCAAGAAACTTCATCATTATCCTACACTTTCCCTAAACAAATATTGATGCTGAAATGACAATGAAATCTGAGATAACCTGATATAAATGTATTTAACCCATTTTTTGAATCAATATATTATTTTTAATTTTTATATTTTTTTGCAAACATCTCAAAATTAATACTCTGTTTTCTCCTCTCACATTCTCAAGTACCTTTCTCTGAATAATCTCTCTTTTCTTTTCTTTACACATATCTTAATCAGACTTTCAAACTCTAAGTGTAATAAATTCAGTAGTCAAACCAAAATTGTATATGTGCTTTAACTCTTGTGGTTTTCCATGCATTAAGCAGAAATTGAATGTGGAAAGGGCCATATATTTTCTTTCCTCCACCTACTTCCTTTTTCAGGATGATTTTCTTTGAGTTTGAAGAATGAGTTTAGGAAACTGTAAAATGCAGAAAATAATATTTATTTTAGCGGTGCTGTTCTGTCCATCATTGGTTCCCCTAGTGAAGATTGACTCATTGATATTTGTGAAGCTGGCATCCAAATGCTGACTCCATTGTGCAAAAAAACAAGAGAGAGTTTTCAGAGAACTTGTAGGAAAGAAATTCACTTTAGTTTGGACTCTCTAAATTCTTTCTTAACTCTTGCCTGTAATATTACACCCCATGTTTCCCCCTTCATTAGGTCACCTTTTTCCATAAAATATTTAAAAGAAGGGCATATGCTTAGCAAGAGTCCACATGGCCTACTTTACATACAGAAAACACAAAGATTCATATTTTGTCAATTCTTTTCCTTCAGAAAAACAAATGAGAGAATAAGAAATCTGGCACCACACTGGCAGAGTTCATCCACAAGAAAGAGATGCAGAATACACCCTCCTTCAGTGACTTTCATTCTCCCTAACTGAATCTTTCTGAGTCCTCACACAGAACTTGATGTATAGATAAATATCTTGGCTTTCCACAAAGGAAGTAGAGAAATAAAAACAAAATATACTAAAGAAAAACCTTCCCACTAAACAGAGAGTAATGGCTTCAATAATTTCTGTGAATACGTCTTGGAGGAGGAAGTAGAGAGATGTTGATGCTATTAATAAGTTCTGATAACTTATCTGTCTTTAAAAGTTTTCAGCTTTCTTTAGAAACATTCGATTCTTTACACATCTTTGATTTCTCCTTTTATACCGGTCACAGATGTCAAACAACAAGGCAAGTTGTTACATTTATAAAAATGAAAGAAATTTCTCCTTTATCAAAAATTGAGCTTACTTTCTATACAGATTTTTGAGTTTTGAGTATTTATTACCATATTTAAACAATAGCTTTATTGATATAAAATGTGCATAGCATGATTCACTCATTTGAAATGCACATTCAGTGGGCTTTGGTGTATTCACAGATGTGTACAATCATCACCACAATTAATTTTTAAATATTTTAAAATATTTTCATCACCTGAAAAGAAACCCTGTACACATTAGTAGTCACTCCCTTTTGCTCCTCAGCCCCAGACAATCATGAATCCACTTTTTATCATTATAGATTTGCTTATTTTGGACATTACATATATAAAAATCATAAATTATGTAGTCTTTTGTAAATGACTTCTTTCACTTAACGTGTTTTAATTATCTATTTTGCTGTATCATGCATCAATACTTCATTTATTTTTATTACTGAATAATATAGCATTCCATGTACATGTATTCCATGTATTTCATTTACTCCTTCTTAAGTTCATGGACATTTGAAATGTTTCCGTATTTTCTATTATGAATAATGAAGCATGATTATTAGAGTACATGCTTTTTCTATAAATATGTTTTTAGTTACCTTGGTTTTGTATTGATGTGAAATTGTGGGACTATATGATAACTCTCTTTAACTTTTGAAAAGCAAAAGACTGTTGTCAAAATGGCATTCACAGTAGTGTATGTAGGTTCCAAATTTGCTGCATCCTCAGCTACATTTGTTATTGTCTGTCTTTCTTTTTATGTATTTAATTTTGTTATTGTATAAATTTATATATGTCTTATTGATTACATCTATTCCAGTGGGTGAGAAGTAATATTTCATTGTGGTTTAGATTTGCATGTTCTTGATGGTTACATTTGTTGAATATCTTTTCATGTATTTATCAATCAATTACAAAAGTATTCAGTGATATCCTTTGCCCATGTGAAAATTGTATTATTTTTCTTTTTATTATTTCATTGTCAGAATTATATGTGTGTGTGTGTGTGTGTGTGCATGTATAAAGTATCTGTAGAGATTCTCAATACACGTTTTATATAAGATATATGTTTTGCAAAGGTTTCTTCCAATTATCTGGGTTGTCTCATCACTTTCTTGAGGGTGTCCCTTGTGATATGGTTTGGCTGTGTCCAAACCCAAAATCTCATCACAAATTGTAATCTGAATTATAATTCCCACATGTTGAGGGAGGACCTTGTGGGAGGTGATTAGCTCATGGGGGCGGTTTCTCCATGTTGTTCTCCTGATAATGAGTGAATTCCCATGAGCTCTGATGGTTTTATAAGGGTCTTTTCCCCTTTCCCCTGCACTTCTCTCTCCTTTTGCCTTGAAAAGAGGTACCTTCCTTCATGAGTGTGAGTTTCCTGAGGCCTCCCCAGCCATGCAGATTTGTGAGTTAATTAAACCTCTTTTCTTTATAAATTGCCCAGTCTCTGATATTTCTTCATAGCAACATGAGAACAGACTAATACACCTTTGAATCATAAGAACTTTAAATTTTAATGAAGTCTTGTGGTTTTGTCACTGTTGTTTTTGTTATTATATATAAAAAGGTGTTTCTTAGCTTGAGGTAATAGAGATATGCTTCTATATTTTCTCTTCTTCTAAGCATTTTCTAGATAGCTGCTATATTTAAATCTATGTTAACTTTTTGATGCCAGTTGACCCAGCCTGATTTGTTGAAGAGACTATTATTTTCTCTTTTGAATTGTTTTAGTACTTTCATTAAAAATCCACTGACCATAAATGTGTGGGTTTGTTTCTAGACTCTCAATTTGATTCCATTGATCAGTATCCCTATTACTATGCTGGTAACATATTGACTTGGTTTATGTAACTTCGTATGTGAGTCCTCCAACTTTATTCTTTTCAAGATTGTTTTGCCTTTTCTGGGTTTCTTAAAATTACACATGGTTATGAGCATCTATTTTGTTGTTGTTGTTGTTTAATTTCTACAAAAACAAAAAGCTAGCTGTTATTTTGATAGAGATTACATAAAATCTGTGAAAACATTTGGGAAATAGTTTCATCTCAACAACAATAAGTCTTTACTACATGAACATATTCTAATATTTATTTTGGGCTTCTTTAATTTCTTTCAACAATGTTTTGTAGTTTTCAGAATATAAGTTTTGTTTTGTGTTGTATCGTTTGATTTTTGACATAGAGTCTCTCTCTGTCTGTGCAGTGGTGTGATCTCAACTCACTGCAATCTCTGCCTCCTGGGTTCCAGTGATTCTCATGCCTCTGATGCCTGAGTAGCTGGGGTTACAAGCACCTACCATCATGCCTGGATAATTTTTATATTTTTAGTAGAGATAGGGTTTCATCATATTGGCCAGGCTGATCTCACACTCCTTCCCCCAAGTGATCTGCCTACCTCAGCCTCCCAAAACGCTGGGATTACAGGTATGAGGCACCACACCTGGCCAGAATATAAGTTTTGAATGCATTTTGTTGTTTTTTCCCAAATGATTTGTCTTCTTACTGTTATTGTAAATTGTTTTTTCTCATTTTAGTTTTAGATAATTTGTTGATAGTTTATAGAAAGTAACTGACTTTTATGTATTGATCATGTAACCTGCAACTTTGCTGAACTTGTTTCTTAATTCAAATAGCTCTTTATGTGGTTTTCTTAGGATTTTCCATACAAACAATATCATGTCATTTGAAAATATAGTTTATTTTCTTTGTAAACCTTTATATATCTTCCTTGCCTGATTGCCCTAAGAAAACTTTGAGTACAATGTTGAATAGAAGAGGTAAGAGGCAACATTATTTTATTGTCCCTAATTTAGGGAGAAAGCATTGAATCTTTCCGTATTAAGTATGATTTTATCTGTGGATTTTTGTAGACAGCCTTTATCAGATTGAAGCATTTTCCTTCAAATATGACCTTGTTGTAAAGGAGCATTGAATTTTGTCAAATAGTTTTTGTATATTTATTTAGATTGATAAAACATAAACTCTGTAAATCAATGAGAAAATAGCATTATCTCACTACCAAAATGCCATTTACATGTTAAATTTGAAACTCTACATAGGGTTAATACAGGAAAGAAGGCACTTATGGAGAGTGGCATCTAAACAGGATGGTATTTCTTCAGTCAAAGAATGGTTCATGTTTGTAGACCATTTGTTCAAAGAGTTAGATGTAAGATTCATGTGAATATGATATGACAATTTGTCATTTTATATCTTCCCATATATAAAACACATTTTTTCTTGAATAGACAAAGTGACTTTATTAAACTACCTGCTGTCTTCTGCAATCTTAATAATAAAGAAATGTTCAGAGAAATCAGCATTAAGCACAGGAGAATTGGTTTAAAATGTTTATTCACAAAATTATTTGGTGTTTATTTTCTCTGTCTATCACATATTTGCTTGCAAACACACACACGCGCACACACACACACACACACAAAATACACACACAAAGCAGACACTGTCACCACACATTATATTTACATGCTTTTCTCTTGCTTATTGCATCATACATGCTGATTCTTTTGGAAGAGAGTAAGATGAAATTTCTGTAACAGTATTTCATTGGGCTACCCTGAGGGAAATTATTTTCCTGCTTCTATTATAAAATATTCCTGGTGTCAGCAAACATTTTTCTCTCTACAGGGATTCACAGCATTATTCAATATTTTCTATAATAAAAAAAACTCTGCAATATGTTCCCCAGAAATCTATGTTGTATTGTGAGCCCTTTGTTGTTTAAAAGTAAAATCAGATCATTTTTCTTCTCAGCACTTGACAAATTCATAATTAGAAATCTTAAACAGGTATATTTCATCATTAAATGATATAAGTTCAGTGTCTTCTATGGATTCTGGAAATCAGTTCCATTATTTCACAGTCCAACATAATAACTATTGCCATCTTATTTTGAAATATTCAAGAATTACTGTAATAGTTATATCATGAAAGGTTTAGCATATTTAATTAGTTTGATAACTAAGACAGTAATGTCATAATGAAAATATCTCTGATAATTTATATCTAATTTTTAAAGTCAAAGCATGAACACAAAAAGGTAATATATAGGTTATTTTTCTGCACTCTTCCTAACCCTGACTTAACTAGTATTCAAATAATTATAAATTATATGTACATATACTTATATATGTATATAACATTATCTAATATTTATCTATCTGTGTGTGTGTTTGTGTGTGTGTGTAAAATAGGAGCAAGAAAGTGCATTTAATGCATAAGCTACCAAATTTGAATATCATGCTGAGATGCAGTTGAAGTATTCATTTCGACTTTAGGTCTAGATTTAAAGTGCTATATTATTTGTTGCATGCTTTAGAAAATGACTGAAATTTTATGTGATTTTCTTTAATAGTTTTCCCCATTCAAGCTTAGTCAGTAGAAGAAAATTTAGTGGCAGAAGTTTTTGGTTGTTTTGTTTAATCTAAATTGTTTTTTTTTTTTTTCTGGAGAAAGCTGGAAATTAGGAGGTTAAAATAGTTCCTTTTCCATCTTTCTCCTGACAGAGTAGAAATCATCCACAATTTTGACAGAGTTGCAAAATAATTGCAAAACATAACTTTTTCTACATGGAAGATAACCAAAACTGTATATAACATTTAAAAGATAATAGACCTTAATGTAAGTTTTTACCATGACTTTATTCATCATGTCTTTGAATTTAGATAAAATTAATTTTACTTAAGAAATATTATTAAAATAAACCCTGAGAAGATATCTATGTTTTTAATTGTTTGAGAAAATATGTAGAAGATCAAGATAGAAACGTTAAAAGAACTGTTTGAGAGCTTTTATAAGAATTTTAAAGTTCACTCTTTGTACTATATTAGAGATGCAGATTTTTTTTTTATTATTATTACTAGATCTTGGAGGCAGGAAAAAGAAACTGACTTATAATTTTACTTTACAAAGAAGAGCAGTCCTTATCAATACTGCAAGAGGTGTCAGTTATCTATCCGGAACCCATTCATTAATTTTGGCAGAGAAAGTAGATTTCCATCTGTGTTGCATATTCTTTTTGTACCCAAATTTTTGACTTTTGAAAAATTAGCATTCATATATATACGTAAACATAACATAGATACATGTAATATATATGTAAATTGATATAATGTATAGTCTATATTTCATATGTATATTTATTTTTATTTTCCTCTAAAATAGCAAAAAAGAAAAAGAACTGACAAGGACTTTTGATTCAGTTATACTGTCTGAAAGTAACCATAGCAGAGAATATAAAAAATAGGTGTCAGAAGCACTTAGGAAACAGTTACTGGATTTATATAGTATATTTTAAATTTTTCTCTCACTTTTTGTTAGTGAGACAATTATTATTAGCAAATTGGGCAAAATTTTGATTATTTATGGTTCATGAGTACCATTAATTACTAGTGTATTGCAGAAGAGAATAATCATAACAATATACTAGTTGTGAAGCAAGTACTAGTAAAGACATGTATCAATTATTTTTGTTATACTTCTTATTGGACCATGCAGACAATTAAGAAATAAGTAAAATTCAGAAATAAAGCTGTGCATCTATGGCCTTTGACTCTTCAACAAAGCTGACAATAACAAAAAATGGGGAAAAGACTCCTATTCAATAAATTATTCTGGGATTGCTGGCTAACCATATACAAAATTTAACTCAAAATAGATTAAATATTTGAATATAAGACTTTATACTGTGAGAATTCTTTTAATCAGCAATGAGTTTCTGGAGAAAACAATTCTGGAAGGAAACTTTGGACACATTTTTACATGGGCCTTTGGAAAGAATTTGTGACTAAGTCTTAAAAAGCAATTGTAACCCAAACAAAAGTTGGCAATTAATTTATTTATTCATTAAATAAACTAAAGGGCTTCTAAATAGTGAAAAAAACTATCAACAGAGTAAACAGACAACCTACAGAATAGTGGTAATTATTTTTAAACTGTGCATCCCACAAAGGTCTAATATCAAGAAATATATAAGGAGCATAAATCAACAAGCAAAAACAATCAAACCTATTAAAAATGAGCATAAGGACATGAACAGACACTTCTCAAAAGAAGACATACAAGCGGCCAATAAACATATGAAAAACTGCTAATCATCAATAATCATCAGAATAATGCTAATCAAAACTATAATAAGATATCATCTCACTTCTGTGGAATTACTACTTCTAAAAAGTAAAAAAAATAACAGCTGTTGGCAAGATTACAGAGAAAAGGGAGTGCTTACACACTGTTGGGGTGGGAATGTAACTTAGTTCATTCACTGTGGAAAGCTGTTTGAAGATTTCTCAAATAACTTAAAACAGAATTGCTATTAGACCTAGCAATCCCATTACTGGGTATATATTTAAAAGGAAACATATCCTTCTACCAAAAAAACACATAAACTCATATGTTCATCACACCACTATTAACAATAGCAAAGACAGGGAATTAAGCTAGGTAACTTTCAATGGTTGATTGGATTTTAAAATATGATATAAATAAACCGGGAAATACTATGCAGCCAGAAAAAGAATAAAATGTTATTTGCAGCACCATGGACACAGCTGGAGGCCATAATTCCAACCAAGATTAATGTAGGAACAGAAAACCAAATACTTCATATTCTCACTTATAAATGTGAGCTAAACATTAGGTATTCATGGACATAAAGATAGGAACAATAAACGCTGGGGCTAACTAGAGCAGGGAGTGGGGCAAGGGTCGAAAATCTGTTGGGTACTATGCTTACTACTTGGGTGATAGGATAATTTGTACCCCAAACTTCAGCATCACACATTATACCTATATAACAAACTTGTACACTTACCACTGAAAGTGAAATAAAAGTTGAGAAATACAAATAAATTACCAAATAAATATTCCAAAAGTGATTTTTAACCTCTTTATTTTAGCATTGTCTTTGTTCTGTCTTATGTAAAACCACCATATTTTATCAAATCTAAATTTCATTGTAATGGATAATAAGTTACTCCATTATTTTCGTAACACTAAAAAAGTAAAAGCTCTGCCAGTTACATTTTGACAGGGTGTTAATTTTAAGATGCATGCTGATTTCAGAGATGTGAGAAAATACATAGCTTAAAGTAATTTCCCCCATGTGATTGTGAGTACTAAAGGGTGTTTGAGACCATTGATTTTTAATATATTTTTTTAAATACAAAGGAAATTAACTCTGTAGGTCAATATGATTCAGGCAAAAAGGGAAACATGGAATTTCAGAGCAAAGGTTGTTTAGGTTATCACATTCTCACAAAACAAGAACTTCACTCCATGACAGAGTAACACTGAATGATAGCTCAGGAATGTCGATAGCTGAGGAACTGAAACTGACAAAAGAGTTTTGTTGTCCTTGATTATTATGTCCTGTGATGAATAAAATCTACACTAAAGAACAGGTAAGGGAAACTTACAGCAGAAAAAAGACTAAATGTACCAAACACAGCAGTACAAACCACTCCTTGGCAGAAGTTTACTCCTAAAAGAATGGGGCAGTAATCAGGTGGCTGAACTACTAGGCTGCTGTCACTCCCAGGCCATCCCCAAATAAATAGTGTGAAAGTGTAACAGTGCAGTAGTATTTGATTCAACAAACAAAGGCTTTCACTGCCATTCAAGGCAAACATTGCCATGGCTAGACAAACCCTGGTAGAGAATAAGACGACTTTAGAATCACAGGTATTTCTAGTTTATCCCCAGTTATACTGAACTCCCACATTGATGGCATCTTCTCTTATCCCAACAATTTTTCACTCGGTTATGCTGTCTCCAGTGCCAAAATATGTAACATTCTACCTTAGAAAGACCTTGGGGGAATAAAAAGATCCTTCCAATGATACACCCTTCTCAGTCTTCCAGGTTATATAATACTTCAGCGTTGTTCTAGGTTCACTCACATTCCATCAAATTCAGTTGATTAATTTATTCTAACTTTAATTCTGACATACCATATCTGTCCCCCACAAGAAATGTCAGATAAGTCTCTCTCCCTTGCCCCCAAAGTTTTGTGGGGCTCTCCCTTCTGTTTCCCTCTAAAATGGAGCTATGTTGTCCCTAGCTATCTGTAAATTAGAAAACCTATCTGTTCCTGGAAAGAAAAAAAAAAGATTTGGATTTCACCAAGTCTACTTAAATTGGTATCCTTCCAATCATCTAGACTGGAAATTGCCCACATGTAGTAGGCTATACTCATCTTCATTCTCTGCAACATATGAGGCACAACATACATATAGTACACTGAGCACTGGTAAGTTAGAAACAACGGGAAAGTGCTCCCCAAGGCAGTGGGAGAGGCGATCTAGTCTCTCACATCCATTCAATCTGTACTCTTTTCCCTGGAGTAACTGTTATCCACCCTTCCCAGGGACAATAACCAGGACATAGGAGAGTATGTTTCAAATAAATAGAATCATCACTGCACTGGTGCCTGTAATCACTCTGTGCACATAGTGGGAAACAGACATTCTGGAAAGAATTCTTGATTCTCCCCCTAACTGTCCACTGGACTGGTCACTAGTTCTGGATGGTGCTCCAACAATGGTCGCTTCTCGTGGAGAACGCACTCACCGGCATCACAGCATTGGGTTCCCATGGATGTCATGACTTCCCAGCTGTCGACGATAGGGTCATAACATTCAATGCTACTTGGCAGGGAATTACATATCATATGCTGCAATTGCATAACATCTTCTCTGAAGCACTATGGTCCCTACATACCATGGTGGAGTGGTCATACTGGTGACAGTTGTCCAGAAATCAGTGAGAATGTTTTATGCTTCAACAGAAGAAAGGTGGGTTGTACCATCAAATCCCCCCACCCCATAAATATGGTCATTCAGCAAGGCTACTCCTGCACTAGAATGCTTGGTGGCCATTGGTGTAACAGTAGCCCAATGTCCTATACAAGGGTCATATTTCTCAATTGAATTTAAAATATTCAAGCCATCATATCCTCCTAGACAGTAGATCACTCTGCTGGCCACTATGAGTCCAGCATCTTCCCGGGCTGTCTGCATATCTCCCAGCATAGTCCATTGGTCAATGTTTAGATCTTACCACTCCATACTGGTATGACACCTGTTTCCATCAAAGCCTCCAGAGATACAGATTATATCTCCCGGGCTGGTGGCTCCAGCAAGACCTTGTCAGACATCCATAGGGGCCACAGAATACCAGACCCCATCCTCATCTGCTGTGTAGTCTAGACATTCTACTGAACTAAGATAGGAACAGCTGTTAGAGCCACCAATGATGTAGGTTCGGTCATGTAGGGACACTGAGGCCACATAACGTCTCTTACAAGTGATGTTTGGCAAAAAGATCCACTCTTGACTCTTGAAGTCCTATTTCTCTACCATACTGATGGGAGACTGCTGGCTTCTGAAACCCCAAACTACCAAAAGCATTTCATTGGCACCTAAGCCAGCCCTTGTCCTGGGTCCCTGCATTTGACTCTGAAGTTCAGGCCTCAGATGAAACTTTCTTGCTTCATCAGCCAGATCCCTGCATTGTCAACTACAGTGGATGAAAGGATCGATTACATCCATGAAATACCTGGGGGTTAGTGGGGGCATCCATACATACTGCAGCAGGTTAGGCAAGGATTCTTCCTGCTCTTTCTTGGCATGCTTCACCCAGCTGATGAAATCCTCAAACACTGGCTCTTCAGAATCCACCTGTATTTCATCACAACTTGATTAGTTTTCCACCTCTCCTTGACTCAGAAGAATGAACTCTTCATGCTGTACCACTTCAGGAAAAATGCTTCTGGCTAAAAACCTCAGCTGCTTGCATCAAGTCAACACAATTGTGGGTTTCAGCAAAATCCCTAATGCCCAGGTAGTTAGAAGGGTCCAGCTGACTTTCTGATTTGACTTGTTCAACTTTGGCTCTTCTGAATACTTGGTACAATTCCTGGCATGTATATGGTTCATAAGAGTTAAACAAATATTTGTTGAATTAAACTGAACAGTTCTCCAACTTTGCTCATTTTGCCACAATACCTAACATCATATCTCAGAGACAGGATAATTCATGGAATGAGAATTTTGTCATCTGTTTCAGAACTCTGTATAGTATAATGAAATGAACTTACTAATAGTCAACATCAACAAAAATCCTATATTACTCTTTTCATTTATCCTAACCTGAGCACTTAAAGTGTGGAGGATCTTCCACAGTATGTTTCACATATGTTTGTATTCATGCCATGAATTGCTTTTTAACACATTCATATGAAAATCAATAACTCCTCTTAAAAAGTTAATGTTTTGGTATATGTGGTACTAAAAATAATTTCAAAAATAAAAAGAAATGGGTGAAAGATACATTGGGGAGGATCATACTAGATTTGGACAATGGATGTTATGTTGGAAAGGACAGAACAAATTAGTTGGCTACGTGAGTACATGCCCAAATACTTAAATTTAATTTGATGAAATGTCTTTGTCTGTGTTCTGCTGCTACCTCAGAACCCCAGATACTAGGTAACTTGGAGAAAATTTGTTTATTTTACTCAAAATTCTGAAGGCTGGCAAGCCAAGAGCATAGGGCCAGCATCTTGCGAGGACTTTGTGCTACATCATCCTAGGATAGAAGGCAGAAAGTGGAAGGGCAAGTGAACCTACCAAAGAGAGGAGTGAATCTAACTTTTTTTTTTTTTCCTTTTTGAGGTAGGATCTCACTCTTTAAATCAGGCTGGAGTGTAGTGGTGCAATCATGATTCACTGCAGTCCTGATCTCATGGGCTCAAGCAATCCTCCAATCTCAACCTCCTGAGTATCTGGGACCACAGGCACAAGCCACACAGCTGACTAGTTTTTAAATTTTTTGTAAAGATAGAGTCTCACTCTGTCACTCAGTCTGGTATAAAACATCTGGGCTCAAGTGATTCCCCCACCTCAGCTTTCCAAAGTGCTGGGATTTCAAGTGTGAGCCACAGAATCTAGAAGTTAATTCTTTTATAAAGGACCCACACCAGCACTAACTAACCCACTCCCATAGTAATGGCACATTAGTCCATTCATGAGGGCAGAGCCTTTATAGTCTAATCATTTGATAAAGGTCCTATCTTTTAATACTGTCCTAGGATCCTTGGGGTGTTGTTTCACCAACCAGAAACTTCTGGGGTCAGAGGCACCTCTGTCTGAGTATTGCTTGCTTCCACTGGGCTTGTTCCACCCACTCGGCTTGACAGGCTGTGCTTGGGTTGTGCTACCAGCCTGGATCCCACATCTGCCAAGTACAATCCAGTCATAGAGCAACAAGGGGTGTGTAGGCAAGGGAGCATGGGTTCCAGCCAGTGAGCACAGCCAGGTACGCTGTCTGCAGGGTGGGCAGCTCCAGGTGCTGGCACAGATGCTGGCTCCATTTGAGGCTCCGGCTGACCAGATGTATAGGACATGGCTTCCACTGTGAGCACCCATGTCTGAATGAGGGGAATGTGGTAGCACCTGGAAGCTTGGAGAGGGAAGGAATCAAAGAGCTCCAAAGAGGGTGTCACAGCCCAAGCTCTGGGAATCCCTAGGTCTGCGCTCCCTGAAGGGCCCCACGGTTCTTCTCTCTATCTCACTGCCCACAGTGTGGTGGGGGTTGAGGAGGGTTTCAGCCTTGTTTGTGTTACAGCTTTTTCAGTCCTGCCATTCAGTGGGTCCTGAGTTCTTGTCCCACATCCAGGAAGAATAAGATATGTGGGCAACTGAAGGATAAGCAAGGTTGAGAGGAGCTTCATTGAGCAGCAGAACAGCTCTTAGGAGAACCAAAGTGGTGGCTACTTTCCCCAGGTTGTCCCAATGAGTGTCCAGTTCTCAGTGGAGAGGAGACCTGCGGTGGGTAGCTCCTTTCCGCAGGCAGGTCATCCTAATATCTGCAATCCCCAGCTGAGAGGAGAACTGAAGTTCATAGTTTGTATCTGCAGGTAGGTTGTCAGGTTGTCCCAACATCTGTCTGAGTCTGTCTGAGTGTGTGTGTGGGACGGTCCTAATTGATCCATGGGTGTCCCAAAGTGCATGGTGATTGGTCCATGGGTGGCCAAGAGTGAGCTCCCAAAAGCAACATAAATTCTCTTTCCAGGCTTTGGACTCCACACATAACTGACACCCTGGCCCCCAGGCTTCAGGCTATCCTTGGCTGGAAGGTGGGGCTTCACCTAGACCATTCCTCTCTGCCCAGGAACCCGTCTGCCTCCTGCCACCATTAACATGTCATACACAGCACCCTGGTTGTTTGGGCCAAGAAGTGCCTCTTGGACCATGCCCAACTGCCCTAAGCCTCCCCTTGGCCTTCCCCCAATGCTCATTGCCCCCCAAAGTCCTGAGGGGCTAAGGAAGCAGGGGATTGATGTGTCAGCATCACCTGGAGCATGTGCAGCCACAGCCGGGTCATGACAGCACCTGAGCTTGGCCTTAACTTTGCTACAATATTGAAGTGGGCATCAAGAGTGGGGAGAGGCCTGGCAATGGGAATAGGCACTTCAGAGCCAGCAGGGGCAGGGGTCTTCCTGGCCACAAGTACAGGGATGCCTGGGTCTGCAGCCAGGGCCTGGCAGCTATAGGTACATCCTGGAGGGTGGGGCTCCTGCCCCACTAACTTGGAAGTGACTGGGGCTCCCACCTGTTACCGTCTTTTGCCAGGCCCATGGAGCACACAGACCTGGGGGAAACTCCCCTGATGCAGCTGGTATCCTCACAGAGGCTGCTCCAGTTGGGCTGCCACTCCCATCAGTACCATCACAACAGCAATTAAATTTGTTAAACCTAAAAATCATGAATCTTAAATATTTTTATTTTGTATATATACAATTAGTGGTCAAAAGGCATGACTCAGAAGACAGAACACTTTGTCACATAAGCATTGATTTGAGGCTATTTTCACTGTCTTCAACAAAACTAACAAGCCCATGTTATCAATAGAACATGAGTTTTGGAGTGGACGTTCAAACCACACCACCAAATAATGAAACAGAAACCATTGAGCAATTAAGGTAATGAGGGGGAAGAGGTGTTTTGGTTTTCTAAATAACTGCTTAAATTCTTGTTGATCATTAATTAATGTTCCTACTGTAAATGGAATAAAGAAAGTTGAATAATTAATTCATAAATAAAAATGCATGGAATAAAGTAGAACTAAACTGGATAGTCTGAGGAATCTTCAGTAAAATATTTTATCTATATGTAAATGTCCTGGTTTCCTAGAGTTATTCTCATAGTTTGATAAAGTTAAACACACACACACACCCCGAATATTTTTCAGTGGCTCCAAAAATAGTTCATGCAAATTTAAACCTTTCAGGCACAGATATGTTCAATAGAGTTAAGTATTAATAAATAAAAATAATAGACTTTTGTGGTCACAAGATTCAGTATTAGAACTCATTGTAGAACCATTTAAATAAAGCTTCTTGTCTGGCATTTTGTTTCTAGATGCTGCTTTCTGAAAGTCTTCTAAAATACATACAAATTTGGTTAGCATCCACTTGGAAACTCCTTTTTCACTGTTTTATAAATACAAAGCCATTGCATTTTCAACTATATAAAGAGGTACATTCTGAAAGTGATGACTACAAGTAATGGTTGATGGATCATTTTGGGATACCTGGAAGATTCTTGGTTAATATTTACAAGCCTTTTCATAAACACAAATTAGAGAAGATTGAGAAACTGCAGATGGAAGATATAGCCCTAGATTTCTCAACAGAATGTTGTCCAGTGGTGTATTTACTAATGAAAAATGTGAGTAAACCCTTTACTGGAATCAAAAGAATTCCTTATTAATGTTTGTGTGTATTACTGAATATATAAAGGCATGGTGGTAGGCTAGTATTTGTTAAACCTAATAATCATGAATCTTATTTTTATTTCATATATATACAATTAATGGTCAAAGGGCATGACTCAGAAGACAATTGAACACTTTTTCACATAAGCATTCATTTGAGGCTATTTTCACTATCTTCAACAAAACTGACAAGCCAATGTTATCAACAGAATGTCAGAAATAAAAATAGAATGTTTACTGAAATCTTATCTAAAATGTGGGTATCATTCTATAATTTTAATGTTTGCAGAATTGTGCATCTTGATTATGGCTGTATGTAAAATTTTTCAAGCACTTTCATTGCAGGCCCATGTAGCTCTTCCATTATGCTAGGAAAATTGCATGTGAGTTATTAGTCTTTCAACCCAAAATGTGTGAATAACAGCTGGAATGTTTTAGTTGGCATTCTACATGTGTAACAAACACCCTTGATTAAAGAATGCATTTCCTATAGCAGAAAGAACCATTTAACCATAGTTGTAAATTATTTCTCTCTAAGTGATGACAAAATTAAGAAGTCCAACTCTAGGTTGAAAACCTATGTGTGGTATATGAGGCCTGATGATAGGCAATTACGAAAACTGTACCTTTCAGTCCTTGGAGAGACAACTACCCTCCCCACACCAAGTGTGGTGCACAAAGAATGCATTGCAGCCTCTGAAAGGAATTGCAGCCAAGACTGTGGTCCTCCTTGCTGGCCATGTTGTTAGCACAGCTGCATTTCTAGACCATGTGCATCCACTGGAGGCTTCTTTATAAAGGGCTCTCCCTGAGGGCTTCCTTAGGCACATCTACTGAGACCTACTTACAGAGGGGAAGGAGAGAGCCTAGAAATACTTTTCCTCACTTGAACTTAGTACTCATTACTTTTCCACTCCTAATCATTCACCTTTACCCTCCCTCTAGCCCCTGGGTTCATAAAATATCAGGAGTTGGCCAGGCACAGTGCTTATGCCTGTAATTCCAGCACTTTGGCAGGCTGAGGTGGGTGGATCACAGGGTCAAGAGATAGAGAACATCCTGGCCCACATGGTGAAACCCTGTCTCTACTAAAAATACAATAAAAAAAAAAAATTAGCTGGGTATGGTGGCCCGCCTTTAGTCCCAGCTACTCGGGAGGCTGAGGCAGGAGAATCGTTAGAACTCGGGAGGCGGAGGTTCCAGTGAGACGAGATTGTGCCACTGCACTCCAGCGTGGTGAGCGAGACTCCATCTAAATACATATATATCAGGACTCTTTGGTTCAGAACTCCTCCAGCTGTGAGACAATGCACCTCTCATCAGTTGACCCTCACTTGGCACCTTTCCATAGAGAAATATGGAACATTGTAGGAGTTGGTGCTTTCTCTATTTATCCTCTTGCTGTAAGTGATTAACGGCTTGACTGTTGTTTTCATTTTGACATGTTGTCTTAATGGCAACTATGACATCTGTCAGATCAGCTCTCCAGCTAAGCTCAGCTTTTGATATGTTTATTCCATCTCTATTTTGCATTGAGCGAACAGACCAATTTAGTAAACCTAAATTGCAAACTTCTCAGGCTTGTTTATAAAAGCCAAAAATAGTATAATTCATAAGTCAAACCCTGAGCCCCACTATTCTTAGGCAAATTAGGTTATATTTATCAATTTACGGAATCAATTGATCCCTGAAGGATTTTGTATGTTAAAATGGTTGAGAAAATCAAACTGATTTAAAAATTAAATCAAAACCCATGGGAGAAACTGAGTGTAGTTTCTACAGTTAGAATTTCAAGCAGCAGTTAGTTGAGTCACCTGAAGCAGAATGGTCTTCTAAGAGTCAGTTTATCAACACATAAAGGAACTAAGAATGATATCTCATAAAGTTAATTTGAAATTTAAAATATATAATGGAATTACCAAGTTATCTGGTACATTCATTTACGTTTATTAGATTTATCTATTTTCATTAAAATAATTAGTTTTACCAAAATTAGACTCAAACTTCACTCCTTTTTTTTCTTCTTCCTTTTATATATCTGAGTAGGTTCCTTCTGTCTTTATAATGATCATGACAATTCTTTTTTCCGTATTCAACTATAAATTTGTTTATTAAATAAATATATTTTGAATTTCTAGTATACATCACATGCTGAATCAGGCACTGGACATGCAAAATCACTCAGCTTTGTAGCAGACACAATTACAAGCATACCATTGCAATATAACATTTTAATTTAGTAGTAGATATATGCATGGATGCACTTAATATAATACCATTTGAGTTTTCATTACCAGTATAACATTGTACAACATACTGT
This sequence comes from Cacajao melanocephalus, assembly GCA_963573385.1. Lineage (NCBI taxonomy): Eukaryota > Metazoa > Chordata > Mammalia > Primates > Pitheciidae > Cacajao > Cacajao melanocephalus. Next base: position 15,008 of record CAUYLG010072269.1, on the reverse strand, counting down.
AGGGAATAAAGCTGATGGATGGCAACAACTTCAGGCTGCTATCAAGAGTACTGAGAAAAATAAAACTAGAGGAGGAAGTCTGGTTCTATTCATGACAAAGTAGCTTGTATTAGACAAAACATTCACTTAATAACAATAATAAAAAATGGAATAAATATAAAGGCAATTATTCTAAGGCATTAGAGAACAACCAAATTAGACGCAACCAGGGAGGGGATAGAGTCCTGGTAAGAAAAGAAGCAGACTAAGTTTAATATATTGAATAGCGTCTACTAAAATTCACATTCATCAGAACTTCAGACTTTGAAAACAGGGTCTCAGCAGATGTCACTAGTTAAGATGAGGTCACACAATTGTCTTTATAATAAAAGGAGAAGACCCACAAAAACAAATGCACACTGAAAAGTAGACCATGTGAACACAAGGGCGGAGATTGGAGTCATGCAGCCACAAGCCAAAGAACTCCTGGGACTACCAGAAGCTGAGGAGGCAAAGAAGGATTCTTCTGTAAACCCTTTAGAAACAACATGGCCCTGCTGACAGCTTGATTTCCAGATTCTGAGTTTCAGAACTTGAAGAGAATAAATATCTTTGTTTTAACCTACTCAATTTATGGTACATGGTTATGACAGTCCTAGGAAACTAATATAGTTGGTGAACTACCTATTTTCTTCTTTTTTCCTGAGGGCTTTTCTCCTTTCGTGGATGTGATGATAAGTACAAGAGGAAAGCCACCTTTTTAACAGAGATTGGTTGGTGGTTGAACTACCAATAACAGTGGGAAATTGAGGGAAAAGCTCTTAAGAAAGAGAGACCAAGCGAGTTGAAAAAGTATATATATATATATATATATGTATATATATATATATATGTTAAAAACATGCTTTAAGGCATAAAATAACTAATGAGATGTGAAGATTTATGGTTCAGTGATCCAGGAGAGGAAGTAAAATAAAAGAAGTAAACATAAGTTTAGCTGTTGAGATCATATATCCTTTAACGCATCTACTTAGTTTGGAAAAAGTTGCCAACAGCCTGAAGAGCTGAGCTGAGTGTGAGAATAGGGGTAAAAATCTGAGTGTAGAAACTTCCAAAAGGTAGAACATTATAAAGCCACCATAAATAAACTCAAAGTGCTACATCCAGGAGCAAGTGTGAATCAGAAAATCTATGGCCTGACAAGGACTCATATTGTATCAGGTCTGACTCACAGACCCTGATCCAGTGATGAATGAACAAATCATGTGATGCATGATTGCAGATATTTTTCTAGATTCCTGAAAAAAATATAAATCCCTTCTAAAGGAAGATAGTATTATTTCAGGCTTCAAATTATTTCTATAATTTGTTAAATCATGGTGCTTTTGGAGACAACAATCATGTTGTCAAACCAATGTAAATAAATTAAAAATAGACTCAGAATAGAAATGGTTAATATAAATACTATAATGAGGATATTTAACAATTATTTACTAAGTTCAAAGAGATAGACAAGATTGATATTTTTTAGAGTAAAATATTAAATATAAAAGGAATAAAATGGCAATTTATGAGTTAAAAAATACAATATCTAACATTAGGATCTCATTTGGACATGATTAAGAGCAAACTAAACACAAAGATTATTAGATAACTAGAAAATGGAGAATAAGAAAATATACAAGGCAAAACATGGATATAAAACTGTATATAAAATCAAAAAGAAAATGTACATAATTTAAAAAACAAAATGAGACCATTTAGAATAATTTTTGTTGAAATTCCAGAAGAAGATAGGGGAATGATTAGGGTGGAGAAATACATGAAAAAAATAATGATTGAGAATTTTCTTGTACCAATAGTAAGGCTAGCCACAGAAAAAGGAAGCCACATAAACTACAAGTAATATAAATGAAATAGCATTGAGGTACATCATAGCAAAACATTGAACATCAAAAAAAAAAAAAAAAAAAAAAACCGAGAGAGAGAGAGAATAACTTCAAAGCAGCAAAAAAGAAAAATGACAAATTACCTTTAATGGGACAAAGAAAAAAAGAGATTATTTGTCAATTAAAAACAATGCAGACCAAAAGGTAATAAAATATTATTTTCAAAGAGCTGAAAGAAAATACCCATTGATGTACAATTTTGTGGACTTTAATAATATCTTAATCAAAATAAATAAAAACTGTAAAAATGATCAGAACTGTAAAATATCAAAGTATTATTCAGAAAAATGAAAGTAAATTCAGAAGAGAGTTCATTCTGAGACGAAAAATCAAAAGAAATGGAAAGTTAAGCTATGAGGGTAAGTCTAAATAAATACTGATATATAAAACAATGTCTTAGGAATTATATATATATATATTCCAAGTACCCAGTAAGAATAGCACACAAGTCCAATGAATAGAAGGTGGAGCAAAAATTTTAGCTTGCATTCTTACTGGTAAGCTAATAATACTAGTTTTCATTATTAAGATAACCTTAAGCATATGTTCATTGTAGCACTATTCATAATAATAAAGACATGAAATCAACCCAAATGCCCATCAACAATAGACTGTATAAAGAAAATGTGGTGCATATATACCATGGAATACTACGTAGCCATAAAAATGCATGCAATCATGTTCTTTGCAAGAACATGGATGAAACTGGAAGTCATTATCCTCAGCAAGCTAACACAGGAACAGCAAACCAAAAGCTCCATGTTCTCACTTATAAGTGGGAGCTGAACAATGAAAACACATGGACACAGGGAGGGAAACAACACTCACTAGGGCCTGTAGTGGGGGAGGGTTGGGGGAGGGTTGGGGGAGGGAGGGCATTAGGAAAAATAGCTAGTGAATGTTGGGCTTAATATCTAGGTGATGGATTGATAGGTGGAGCAAACCACATGGAACACATTTACCTACCTGTGTAACTAGCATGTACATCCTGCACATGTACCACAGAACTAAAATAAGAACAACAATAATAATAATGATATAGGTATGTAACCAAAAAGCTACCACAGAGGGAGAAATCAAGCAATATAAAATATTCAGTCCACATTAATGCAAAGAATGAGATGAAAAAAACCCATCTACACACACACACACACCCCAATGTATTTTAACAAAAACACCAAAACACCAAGGCAAATTTATTGGAATAAGAAAAGTATTTTCAACAAACAGTGATAGAATTATTCTAAAAACATAATTACAAGAAGAAAATATATTGATAATTATTGAAAAATAATTCATTATATTAATCATGATTGCGTGAACAAATGGCTCTTTTTGACTTCTATTTTCTAGTATTATCTCTAGACACAACAAGAGCATTCCATTGTAAATGGAGCGTTTGGGAGTTGAATTTTCCTAAAAAACATACATCATTGCTTTTCTCTTACATATAGAACAGGATATACAAGTAAAGGTGGGACCAACATAGTGATAGGGTTCAATAAATACTTGGAGGTTTTGGGAGTTGAATAAATAAATGGAGGGTTTGGGAGTTGAATTTTCCTAAAAAACATACATCATTGCTTTTCTCTTACATATAGAACAGGATATACAAGTAAAGGTGGGACCAAAATAGTGATAGGTTTCAATAAATACTTCAAGAAAGATAACATCTTCAAAGCAGATTGTTTATGGATTTGTTGCAGACATATTTGCAATGCCAATATTTTCTATTTATTAATGGTAATAAATTTGTTGGATAGGTTTTCTCTGTCATTTATAAACATTAAATACATCTACCTATATCTATACATGTCTACATCTCAATTTATTTACTCATTTTTTACACGTGACCACTGTTCTCAAAAAAACATTTACATCAAATATTATTTCTTCTTCCACCTTTTCAACATCAATTACCTAAATTAATAATTGTTATTTTCCACTGTGTCGTTTGGCATACAGCAATAATTATACTGCATTATTAAATTTGATATATTATCTCACCAAGTTATCTCATCCACTTTAGTATATTATCTCTGTCATTTGCCACCTCCACCAAGAAATTATTTTAAGTGGAATGGAAATCCCAAAAAGTACATATGTATTTGTGTTTATGTATGTATTATATACATGGATGTAAATTCACATGCATGTTGAATTTTAGTAAAAGGTAATTTAAAAAAAACTCTTTTAGGGTAATTTGCTTGTGGAAATTTAAAGAGATAAAGGTTTACTCCCACCAAATATTTACAATACATTAAACTGCTAACGAAATATTATCAAGGAGAAGTTGACTGCTTTAAGTAGTTACCTGTTATTTTTAAATTATATAACCTATTTGTAAACAAATTACTATGAGTAATAAAAGGTAATGATATGTATGAACTATTAATGTGCATAAGGCACTTTGTTAAACACTTTAAATAAATTATATCTATTAATTTTCATTACATAGGAAGGGATAATTAATATATATTTTTTTTGCACCACAAAAGACACAAATTAAGGGACTTGGTTTGTCATGCAGCTGACAACAGAAGAGTTAAAATTCAACAGAAGAACTTAAAATTTTTATGTAAATTCTAACATTATTCACAGCTAATATCAGAATTGGCTTCTCTATATTCTGTATGATATACTGCTGAAATTCCTTAAATATTTTGCTTTTGTGACTAATTTAAATATACCTATGCTATTTTATATTATTTTCCTAGCAAACTGTTGAACAATGTTATTTTTTAATTTTCAAAAATTAAATGTTAGCCCCAATCTGACAAAGAATTTGGACTTTACATTGATGGAATATGAATATGAATTAATAAAAGTCTCTCTACTTAAATTGTCAAATATATGCAAGAATTAATAAAATGTAGGTACTGAGAGTATTAAAAAATATGACCAAGAAACCCCAAGTTATTGCCTACTGGGTAATAGTAATAGTAATATCTCACCAAGTTATCTCATCCACTTTAGTATGTTCTCTCTGTCATTTGCCACCTGCTCCAAAGAAATTATTTTAAGTGGAATTGAAATCCCAAGAAGTACATATGCATTTGTGTTTATGTATGTATTATATAGATGAATGTAAATTCATAAGCATGTCAAATTTTAGTAAAATGTAATTTTAAAAAGTAAAAGATAATTTTAGTAAAAGATAATTTAAAAAACTAATACAATATTAAAACTGAAATATTGGCAATCTTTCAGTTAATATTGTATTAGTTTAATTAAAGCAAATTTGTTAAATCCTGAATGACTTTTTTGTGACTTTGTGCAACAGAATTTATTTTTTCCTTAACTACAGTATAAAAGAAGGTGTTCCTGTTTTGGAGAAGATGTGGCAGCCTTGTAGGCCCTTCTTCATACAGTTTTTGGAAAATGGAGATTTTCAGAATTTCTAATATCTTTAATGTATGACTTCTGAATTTTTTTAACATCCAGTGGACAGACAAGGGAATAAAGAAATTGTATACACACTTTACCACCTTAAGATGGATGATAAACATTTCTGATGCTTTGTTTTCATAGTAAAAACAAGTCATACTCTTCAGAGACACAACATAAAAGGGGACACAGCCTTCCCCTCCCCTCCTCTTCACTTCCTTTCCTTGAGATGGAGTTTGGCTCTTGTTGCCCAGGCTGGAGTGCAATGGCAGGATCTTGGTTCACCGCAACCACAGCCTCCTGGGTTCAAGCAATTCTCCTGCCTCAGTCTCCCAAGTACCTGGGATTAGCCCCACCATGCCTGGCTAATTTTGCATTTTTATTGTATTTTTATTGTATTGTATTGTATTGTATTGTATTGTATTGTATTGTACTGATTTTTTTATTATAGACGGAGTTTCAAAATGTTGGTCAAGGTGGTATCAACTCCCGACCTCAGGCAATCCACCTGCCTCAGCCTCCCAAAATGCTGGGACTACAGGCCTGAGCCACCACACCCGGCAGACACAGACCTTTTCTCAACATTTAGCTGCCTCTACCAGAAGGCGATGGCACGACTTAAGAATCTATATATGAAAATCTTGACACCTTTAATCAAATGAGTAACCTGTCAAAAGCAACTTGAAGCTGCTTAAATTAAATTAAAATGTACTAGTTTGGTTAAACAGGCATTTAGCCAACAGACAAAATGTTGGCAGGGCATAGAAATTGGCAACATAGAAGTTGTATACACTGTTCTGCCCAAGACTTGAAATAGGATTCATCTGGTGATAAAGCACTTATATAGTGGTATAAATGTTATTCATAATTTCCTTCTTACAGAAAAAATGAAGCAATGATACTCAAGAGAACAGGTTTACAATCATAAGACACCCTTGTTATTTCACACATCAATCTCTAGTGACTGCCTGACTGAAAAATGTACATTACAATAAGCTGATGAAACTGCCAAAGTGATGATTCCATAGAAAGAGGCTCAGAGTTTCCAATGATGTAATGAAGATACACATACCCAAGAAGAAAGTAAAGTAGATTCACTTCAATTACATAAATCAAATAATTAAAATATTTCCATTATCTAAAGCCTGAGGTTCTACTGCACATCAATATTAATTTGCCGGATTCTTATTCTTAAAGTATTGTAAGGATTTCACACTTCCTGTAGTGCAAATTTGGATGAAATTAAACATGTACATCATTCTAATAAATATCTCCCAAATGAATGTGAACTTTGGAAATAAGAATGGAATTAATGGTAATGTATTTGATATGTGTGTGCTCTCTGTAATGCTTCAATTATTTTCCCATGAAGAAATCATTATTCTACCCAAAAGACATTGGTCATACTTTTAATAGACATTGCTGAATGTACATAAAAATAACTTCCAAGTACAAAAAACTTAGCTATTATTTTTCTAATAGTCTAAATGGCAGACTTAATATGTAATGTTAAAAAATAAACCTAGAAAAATAGTATACAATTCTTTCTGTGGCACACAATTTACAATTAACAGTTAGTGGCAAATGAAAAGAGAAAAAAGGTTTCAACCTAAAAATGTCTAAGATCACTAGAATTTCATGAAACACATGACAATCATTTTCTTCAGAAACCCAGTATACATCACAGACAGTCTGCAATGTAGATAGCAATAACTTAGCAAGTATATCCTTGCCAGTCTAGTCTAATAATAATCAGAACACTGAAAAAGCGAAATGGAACATGCATTAAATTATTATATTTCTGATATTGAGATATTTTGAGGGAGTATAAAAAAGTAAATATTATGCATTTACTAATAAACACATTCATATCAAATATATTTTGATATTAAATATTTTGATATTTGATATAAGCTTTATCAAATATTTTCTTGTTGACTTTTTTAAAGTAAACATTTTAACTGAAAAACAGTTAACTGATATATGACAATGGTCCAGTGAAATATGAAATGTGAATACAAAATAATGTGATAAAACATGTTAATTACAACTGTATACTCATAATCATGCTTATAAGATTTTAGATTATAGGTCTGTAGTAATTTTCATGAGGCCAGTTTAGTTATTATTACATATGCATCAAAGAGAAAGTCCTTGATTAAACAAAACATGTCTTTCTCTTCATCTTCTTATAGTATTACTGTTTACTGTGCCATCATGTATTGATTTCCAACGTGAAGCTTCAACATTCAACATAGAGATTAGAAATATACTCTGTTAATTTGTTACCTTCAGTTCTCAAGATTTTTTTCACATTTAAGTGTATATCTCAGACAAATCATCTTACTTATTCTGTTACTGGTTTTCTATAGAACAAAGCCTTTATTATGACATCAGTTTGCCTAGTGTCTCATGATGTATTAATTTAAAATTATTTTCACTATCCAAGATAATATTTTAAATTGATGCTGAAATAGCCTTATCTGTTATTAGCCTAAATTCTTTTATAGTTTATGATGATCCCATACAAATTAAGTAATTTATTGAAATCTCGTTATTTAATTCTAGAATGATTGCAATAGCCTAGATTTGGCTTTTATTTGTAGAAATCAACTTTATACTTTATATACACAATGCAAACTGTATGTCTGCAATTGAATGAATTTTTATAATCACATACAATCAGTAACCACTAACCCAATCAATATATAGGGCATACCCACCAACAATAAAGGTTCCTTCCTGCCACTTCCTAGTCAACGTTACAGTCTCCCCACCCTAGGCAACCATAGATTTGGTTCTATCATTACTTATTAGATTTGTATTTTCTAAAATTACACATACATGGAACTTATAAATTATATAGTGACAAAAATTCAATTTATATCACTGGGTATTTCAGAAATTTGTCTTTTTTTATTGCTAAATAGCATACTGTTGTATGGCTATACCACAACTTCTTCCAGTTTTGGATTATTAAAAAATATATATTCTTTGGGAGGCCTATGTGGCAGATCACAGTTCAGGCGATCAAGACCATCCTGGCCAACAAGGTGAAACTCTGTCTCTACTAAAAATACAAAAATTAGCTGGGCATGGTGGTACCTGCCTGTAATCTCACCTACTTGGGAGGCTGAGGCAGGAGAATGGCTTGAACCAGGGAGTGGGAGGTTGCAGTAGTAAATGCCTCAGAGTAGAGTTTTACAAAATTATAAATGTATGTTTCATTTATGAGAATGTGAAAACTCATTGTAGACTTGTACCATTTCATTTATTGTTGTCCTTAACAATATATGAAAAAACTCATTATTCCACAACCTTAAAAACATTATTTGGTCTTGTCAACTTCTTAATTTTAGTCATTTTGGTGGGATATAGTCATAACTGACTATGGTTCTAATTTGCTTTTCTCAGAAACTAAGGTTACTATTAATTTCTTGTGGCTGTTGACCATTTTAATGTCTTTCTTGGACCAGTTTATTAGGTTGCTTGCTTTATTTTATATTTACAGTAATTTTTCTATATTCTGGATACAAGTCCTTTGTAAGATCAATATTGATAATATATTTCCCAATTTGGTTTGCCATTTCTATTACATAATAGTGTCTTTTGAAAAATAGGAGATTGTAATTTTGATAAACTTTAATCAATTTATTTCATGTTTCAGGCAATTTTATTACATCTAAGAAATCTTTACCTATCAAAAGATCACAGGTGATTTTTTTCTCTGTATTTTCCAGGAGCTTTAGATTGTTGACCTTTGCTTATAGGTCAATAGACTATTATGAGTTAATTTTCTCATGTGGTGTACATAATAGCAAAAGCTCTTTTTTCATTCTTCTTTTTTCTTTTTTATATTAGGATAAACAATTATTCCAGAATCCGTTGTTTAAAAGACAACAACCATTTTCCAGTGAATATTTTGGAACACATAATTGATAAACATGTGAGTCTCTTTAATACCAGAGATCACCAAATTATTTCCATAAAGGGCCAGATAATTGTGTTTGTGTGTGTGTGTGTGTGTGTATGTGTGTACAATCATGTGGAACACATGGTCCTCCATTGCAGCTACTCAACCCTGCTGGTTGTAAAAAGAATCATTTCAATTTTTATTTTAGATTTGGGGGTATATGTGCAAGTTTGTTACACAGGTATATTATATGATGCTGAGGTTAGGGGTGAGTATGATTGATCTCATCACCCATGTCCAGAGCATAGTACCCAATAGGTAGTTTTTCAACCCTTTCTGCCCCCCTTTCACCTCTAGTGGTCCCAAGGGTCTTTTGTTGCCATCCTTATGTCCATGAGCACCCAAAGTTTAGCTTCCATTTATAAGTAGGAACATAAGGTACTGTGATGAACAGATGAGTGCATACGTTTATTCTTTTTTTTTTTTTTTGGTAGAACAATTTGTTTTATTTTGGGAACATACCCAATAGCAGGATGGCTGGGTCAAATGGTAGTTCTGTTTTAATTTCTTTGAGAAATCTCTAAACAGCTTTCCACACTTACTGAACTAACTTGCATTCCTACCAACAGTGTATCAGCATTCCCTTTTCTCTCCAGTCTCACCAAGACTTTTCGTTTTTTAACCATTTAGTAACAGCCCCTCTGAATGGTGTAAGATAGTATCTCTTTGTGGTTTTAATTTGTATTTCTTCAATGATTAGTAATGCTAAGCATTTTTGTAATCATATTTGTTTGCCTGCATCTATGTCTTCTTTTGAGAAGTGTCTGTTCATGTCCTTTGCCAACTTTTTAATGGTGTTATTTTTTGCTTGTTCAATTAAGTTCCTCATAGATTCTGGATATTAGACCATGGTTGGATGCATACTTTGTAAATATTTTATCACCTTCTGTAGGTTGTCTGTTTACTTTGTTGACAGTTTCTTTTTCTGTGCAGAAGCTCTTTAGTTTAATTAGCTCCCAGTTGTCAATTCTTTGTTTCTGTTGCAATTGCTTTTTACAATTAGTCATAAATTCTTTCACAAGGTTGATGTCAAGAATGACGTTTCCTATGATTTCTTTAATTTTTTTACAGTTTGAAGTCTTACAATTAAATCTTTAATCTATCTTGAGTTAATTTTTCTGTATGATATAAAGGTAGAAGTGCAGTTTCATTCTTCTGAGTATGGCTAGCCATCTATCTCAGCCACATTTATTGAGTAGGGAGTTCTTTTCTCATTGCTTCTTATTGTCAACTTTGTTAAAAATCAGATAGCTGTAGTTGTAGATGTACAGCTTTGTTTCTGGGTTCTCTATTCTGTTCCAATGTTAGCTCTGCTGTTTTAGCATAAAAGTAGCCATAAACATACTTGAACAAACAGCTGTGTCAGTGTTACAATAAAGTTTTATTTGAAAAAATAGCCAGCTGGTTTTGGAATCTAGTCTATTTTATTAATTTTTCTGTCCATATTCATAGTAAAACCATTGTGTCTTGATTACTATAGCTTAAAACATCAATTTGAAATGGTTTGCAATGAATCTGTAAACCAAATTTTGGGAAAATTGACATATTAACAATACGTATTTTAATCTATGATTTAGCACTAATTCTTTAATTTTTGTCAACAATTAGTAATTTTCAGTGTATATTTTTTGTATGCATACTGTTAAATGTAATCATAATTGTTTCCTATTTGCTGGTACTACTTTAATTAGTACTTTTTCTTTCACCTTCCATATATTTATTGTTAATGAATAAAACCACAAAACATTAACTTTGTATCCCAGGACAGGCTAGTAGCCTTATTGCATATAATCATTGCTTTGTAAAGTCCTTAGGATTTTCTACAAAAACCCAAATTTCCAGTAACTAATGATAGTTTTAATTATTCATTTCCAATCTATATGTTAAATATAAATAGAACATGTTACATTCTTCAACATTACATGTGAAATGAGAGGTAGACTTTCACAAGTTACTTTGATCAGGTTTAAGTGGTTACCTTATGTTTCTAGTTTGCTGAGTTATTATCAGGTATGAATGTTCATTTTTAAATTGTCTTTTCTGTGTAAACTTAGATCCTCATCTGGCTTTGCTCCTTTCATTTTCTTAGATGGTAAATTAACACTGATATTGAAATGTTAAACTAATCTGACAATCTTATGATAAATCCACTTGTTCCATTATTCTTTTTCAATATTGCTGGATTTTATTTGGTAATATAATGTGCATGAGGAATATTGGGATATAGTTTTCTTTCCTTGTAATATACTTTAAAAAAAAGTATTCTTTATTTGGTGTCAGAATAATGCTGGCCTCCCTGAATGTAAGGAAGAGTTTGCTCTTTGTTCTTCCTTTATTTCAACTCAGATTTCTTTTTTTTTTTTTTTTTTTTTTTGAGACAGGCTCTCACTCTGTCACCCAGGCTGTAGTGCAGTGGTGTGATCACAGCTCATTGCAGCCTTGTCCTCCCAGACTCAAGTGGTGCTCCTACCTCAGCCTATCAAGTAGCTGAAACTAAAGATGTACACTACCGTGCACAGCTATTTTATTTTTTCCTAGAGATGGGGCCTTACTTTGTTGCCCAGGCTAGTCTCAAACTCAAGCAATTCTCTTACATCAGCATCCCAATGTATTGGGATTACAGGCATGAGCCAATGCACCCAGCCTACTTTATTTTATGGAAAATCTTTTACAGCTAGTATAACATCTTCCTTAAACTTCTAAAAAAATACATTTATGGGCACACAAATATTAAAGATGTATATATTTATAGGGTAGTTGAGATATTTTGATACATATATACAATGTGTAATCCTCAGTATAATGAAGTAAATCAGTCTTCTAACATTTATCATTTCTTTGTGTTGAAAACATTTCACTTATACTCTTTTAGTTATTTTAAAATGTATGATCAATTATGGGTGACTGTGATCACCCTGCTGTGCTGCAAAATACTAGATCTTATTCATTCTAACTGTATTTTTGTATCCATTAATCTTCCTCACTTTCCAATTTCTTCTTTATTATTTTTCTTTATTATTTTTCTCAGTTTCTGGTAACCATCGTTCTACTATCTCCATAAGTTCAATTTCTAACTTCTACAAATGCATGAGAACATGTAAATTTAGTCTTTATGTGTCTGGCTTGTTTCACTTAGCATAATGTTCTTGGTTTTATACTTGTTGCTCCAAATGACAGGATCTCATTCTTTCTCTCTCTCCTCTCTCTCCCTTTTTTTTTTTTTTTTTTTTTTGAGATGGAGTCTTGCTCTATCACCCAGGATGGACTGTAGTGGCGTGATCTTGGCTCACTGCAACCTCCACCTCCCGGGTTCAAGCCATTTTTTGCCTCAGCCTCCTGAGTACCTGGGATTACAGGCACCCACCACCACACTCGACTTATTTTTTTTATATTTTAGTAGAGACAGGGTTTCACCGTCTTGGTCAGGCTGGTCTTGAACTCCCGACCTTGTAATCCACCCGCCTCAGCCTTCCAAAGTGCTGAGATTACAGGTGTGAGCCACCGTGCCCAGTGGATCTCATTCTCTTTATGGCAAATTCTCCATTGTGTATATGATCATCATGTCTTTATCCATCCATCTATTGATTTATCCAACTTAGGTTGATTGAAAATCTCAGCTATTGTGATCAGTGTTGCAATAAACATGGGAGTGCAGACATCTCTTGATATACTGACTTCTTTGCTTTTGAGTATATACCTAGCAGTGTGATTGCTGTATCATAGGGCACCTCTTTTTCTAGTGTTTTGAGGAATCTCCATACTATTCTCCACAGTGGTTGTACTAATTTATATTCCCACTAACACTCTATGAGGGTTTACTTTTTTCCACCTCCTTTCTAGAATTTGTTATTACCTGTCTTTAAGATAAAATAAATTTTAACTGGGGTGAGATGATATTTCATTGCAGTTTTGCTTTGCATTTCTCTGTTGATCAATCATGTTGAGCACCTTTGTCTATACCTGTTTCCCATTTATATGTCTTCTTCTTGTGAGAAATGTCTATCCACATTTTTAGCCCACTTTTAAATTGGATTATTATATATTTTTCCCTATTGAGTTGTTTGACATAATAATGTATTCTGGTTATTAATCCCTTGCCAAATGGATAGTTTGCCAATATTTACTTCCAATCTGTAGGGTATTCCCTTCATCTTGTTGATTGTTTCCTTAATTTTGCAGAAGCTTTTTAACTTAATGTGATCTGTTTTGTCCATTTTTCCTTTGGTTGCCTGTGCCTGTGCAGTATTACTGAAGAAATGGTTGCCCAGTGCAATGTTCTGGGGAATTTCACCAAAGTTTCCTTTTGTTAGTTTCATAGTTTTAGGTATTAGATTTAAGTCTTTAATCCATTTTAGTTTGAATTTTGCATATATCAAGATATAGGTGTCTAGATTCTTTATTTTGCATATGGATATCCAATTTTCCATGCACCATTCACTGAGGACACTACATATCCCAATGCATGTTCTTAGCATCTTTTTTGAGATTGAGTTCACTGTAGATGTGTGAATTTATTTCTGGGTTTTCCATTCTGTTCCGTTAGCCTATTCTATGCTGTTTTAACTAACATAACTGTGTGTCTCTCTGTTACAATGTTTAACATTACCATAACTAGTATACTGGATCCAAACCTAATTTTTATTATAAAAGCCTTATTATTTTAAAATAAAAAAGAGTTTTGAGATTACTGGTGTTATCTGCGATAAAGTATAGCGTGAGAAAAATGAAGGTTGCATAAAGAAATTTGAAATGCCAAATATATGTTTATAGACCTTAAATTGACTAAATTGTTGAAATTTGCTAGTGCAAATTAAATCAGGAACCATTGTACATGCTTAACCTGACAATAAAAAAATTTGAGAAATTATAGTTTTTATAATATACTTATAAAATAGCAGCTAAAAAATCCAGTTTAATCCAGCAACTGCTTTTAAATAATTTAGAGAAGGAATTATTCTCTTATTTGAAACATCTGCATTTTTATAGCTAAAAACCATACTTTATGTTTACCACATGTTAAAATAAAAAAGAAAGCGTAAAAGATAGCTATTCTATTGTAATGATAACATAATAGCATAGTTTCACCAAATAGTTTTGTCATTATTCTAAGTCGTTTCCTCTTTCAATTCATGTAACAATTTGTCAATTGTCATCCCATTAGAAAAGTATTTGTAAGTATGTTTATGTGTATTTTATTCTCTCTATAATATTGTCACAAAACAGAGCATAGCTAAATGTAGTTATCTACAACTCTAAATAATTTTCTCAGGATCATTCACATTGATCGTTGAACTTTTCTCACTCACAATGAAATGAATAGTTTCATTGCTGATTTCACCAGTTCTGGAAAGAATAGGAATGGCATTGCCTAGAAATTATCAAATACACCTAGTGTGAACTGGAAGAAACAGCAGTTAAGTTAAAAATTACTGAGAAAATTTAAAATTGATATGTTCAAAATCCCAAACACTTGGTTGATACTTGAGCTTTTTCAAATATTAACACAAAGTAATATAATGAAGCCAGGAAATTAATGGCAATAATTATATACATTTTGACATTTTACAGTTTTCTTTTTTATTTTTTTATTTTTTTTTATTTTTTGAAAGAAAGGAAAAGAGAGGAAAGAAAGTGAGAGTGAAAGAAAGAAAAAAAGAATGTACGAGAGAAAGAAAGAGGAAGAAAAAGAGGGAGAGAGAACAGGATTCTTGTTCTACTGC
>CAUYLG010072268.1:0-73515 GCA_963573385.1 Cacajao melanocephalus | reverse complement strand
AGGGTTGCTCTTCTTGAAGAATATCTTTGTGGTGGTCTCTGTATTTCCTGGACTTGAATATTGGCCTGCCTTGCTAGGTTGGGGAAGTTTTCCTGGATAATATCCTGAAGAGTGTTTTCCAGCTTGGATTCATTCTCTCTGTCACATTCAGGTACACCTATCAAATGTAGATTAGGTTTTTTCACACAATCCACTATTTCTTGGAGGCTTTGTTCATTTCTTTTCACTCTTTTTTCTCTAATCTTGCCTTCTCGTTTCATTTCATTCAGTTGATCTTCAATCTCTGATATCCTTTCTTCTTCTTGGTTAATTTAGCTATTGAAACTTGTGTATGCTTCTTGAAGTTCTCATGTTGTGTTTTTCAGCTCCATCAATTCATTTATATTCTTCTCTAAGCTGTTTATTCTCATTAGCATTTCATCAAACCTTTTTTCAAGGTTCTTAGTTTCTCTGCATTGGGTTAGAACATGATCTTTTAACTCAGAAAAGTTTGTTATTACCCACCTTCTGAAGCCTGTTTCTGTCAATTCATCAGAATCATTCTCCATCCAGCCTTGTTGCCTTGCTGGTGAGGAGTTGTGATCCCTTGGAGCAGGAGGGGCATTCTGGTTTGGGTATTTTCATCCTTTTTGCACTGGTTTCTTCCCATCTTTGTGGATTTATCTATCTGTGGTCTTTGTGGTTGGTGACTTTCAGATGGGATCTCTGAGTGAACATCATTTTTGTTGAAGTTTTGTTTATAGGGATATAGTTAGAACTGCCTCGGTAATGGCAGTCTGCCTCAGTAATGGTGGACTGTCTCTGTAATGGTGGACTGCCTTGGTAATGGCCAACTGCCTCAGTAATGGTGGACTGCCTCAGTAAGGATTTCCTTCCTTCTTTCTTTCCTTCTTTCATTCTTCCTTTCTTTTGAAGGAGTCATGTTATGTTGCCCAGGCTGGAGTGCAGTGGCTATTCACAGGTATAATCATAGTGTACTATAGCCTTGATTTCCTGGGCTCAAGCAATCCTCTTGCTTCAGCCTCCCAAGTAGCTAGGACTATAGGTGCATACCAGTGTGACTGGCTAGATTTTTTTTTTGCCTCATATATTCCAGACATGGAGCTAAAGAAGCTGTCAATCAAGAAATACCAATGGAGGCTGGTGTTTCACATGCGGTGGCTCATGCCTGTAATCCCAGTACTTTTGGGAGTCTGAGGTGGTTGTATCACTTAAGGTCAATCAGGAGTTCAAGACCAGCCTGGCCAACAGTGAAATCCTGTCTCTACTAAAAAAATACAAAAATTAGCTGGGCATGGTGGAGGGCACCTGTTTTCCCAGATACTCAGGAGGCTGAGACATGAGAATCTCTTGAACCCAGGAGGCAGAAGTTGCAGTGAGCTGAGATCACACCATTGCACTTCAGCCTGGGCAGACAGAGTGAGACTCTGTCTAAAAAAAAAAAAGAAAAGAAAAGAAACACCAGTGAGCACAATAGCAACCAAACAAAGACCTGTTTTCTCCAGCCAAACGATGAGGAAAAGGGTGGCCTAACAAAATAGAAGTCTTTTAGACAATTACTACATGATTCCAGCCAAACACCAAAGGAAAAACTGGCCCCACTCACACCAAGGCCGGGAAAGGCTGGGTGGGGAATCTATACTTCCAACCTCACAAGTCTGTAACACAGAGCCCCAGTATCTCTACTGGGGTGATATCAGAGCAAGTTGAGTTGTAAGCCAGAAACTTCATCCTTGTTGGATAGTAATGAGCTCTCTCCCCACCACAGTGTCAGTGGAGACAATGTGGAGAGCCTGGTGGAGAGCTAGGACTTTCACCACTGCCCAGCAGTGACAAAACCGCCTCCGCACTCCTCCCATGATATCAGTGGCAGCTCTGTGGGAAGAAGTAATGGGTCACTCCTACTCCTTCCAGGCAGGGAAGTATCAGTGGAAGCCTATGGAGGAGTCTGAATTCTTGCCCTCACCTAGCAGCAATGAAGAGCCTCCATCTCTAAGGGATTCCAAAGGAAAAGTGGGCAAACTACTCCATTTAGTAGTACAAAATGGTGCTCTCTCCCTTCTCCTGCCAAAGTATGTCAGATAAAATAGAATGTTAAATAAGATCCAGATTCTCAGAACCTAATACCCAACATGTCAAGGTTTCAATTGAAAATCACTCATCTTCCCAAGAACCAAGAAGATCTTAAACCTAATTTTAAAAAATCATTAGATGCCAGTATTGACATGACTGAGATGTTAGAATTACACAACAGACCTTAAAGCAGCTATCATGAAAATGACTCAACATGTTATTACAGACACACATAAAACAAATGAAAAAAAAAAAACAAAACAAAGTCTCAATAAAGAAATAGAAACTCTTAGCAAAGAGATAGAAAATATAAATAAGCACCAACTGGAAATTTTGCTAAAAAAACAGAATAATTGAAATAAAAAACTCAGTGGATGGGCTCAACATCAGAATGGATGGGACAAAGGAAAAAAGAATCAGTGAGCTGGAAGTAAGAATAATAGAAAATTTCCAATCTGAACAACAGAGGAAAATAGACTTAAAAAAACCTCTGGGACCTGAGGGAGTATAATAAAAGATCTAATATTCATGCACAAGAGTCTCTGAAGGAGTCTAAGAAAGAGGATGGGACTGAAAAAGTACTCAAAAGAAATAATGGCTAAAAATTTCCCTAACTTTGGAAAAATACATGAACCAACATGCTCAAGAAACCAGGCAAAACCAAGACAGGATAAACTCAAAGATATCCATACAAATACATGTAACAGTCACACTTCTGAAAACTAAAGATAATGAAAAATACTTGATATCTCGACAAATTTGAAATAACTGAAACCATAGAGTATATTCTCCAAAGACGATGGAATCAAATTGGAAAATCACTGAAAATAAGAAGAAAATCTTGAAATACTTGAAAATTGAAGTTTTCTTTTAAATAATCCATAGGTCATAGAAGACATCTCAAGGAAAATAAAAAATTAATTTAACTGAATAAAAATGAAAATGCAACATATCAAAATTTGTGGAACTCAGCACAAGCAATACTAATAGGGAAATTTACAGCATTAAATGTGTGTGTTGAAGAAAGAAAAAGGCTGAAACTAATAGTATAGCTCCCAGTTAAAGAACTTAGAAAAGAAGAACAAAATAAACTCTAAGCAAGTATAAAGAAGGAAGTAATAAAGATAAGGGAAAAATAGTCAATGGAATTGAAAATTGAAAACAATAGAGAAAATCAAAGAAAAAAATTTCTGGTTCTCTAAAAGATTAGTAAAGGAGCTAACAAGATTGACAAAAAACAAGGGAAAAGAAACAAATTATCAATATCAGGAATGAAACGGGGATATTATAGAGACCATGAGGACATCAACAGAGTTAAAAGGGAATACACCAACAATATAACACAAATACATTGATAACATGCATGAATCAGACCAATTCCTTGAAAACATAAACTGCCACATCTTACCCTATTTGCTATTACCACTCTTATTCAATATAATACTGGCCAGTACAAAAAAATAAAAAAAAAAGAGAAAGAAAAAGTCAAGACATACAGTTCAGAGACGGAAAAGTAAAAGTGGTCCTACTTTTACACAACATGATTATCTCAGTAGAAAATACCAAGGAATCTAAAACATTCCTGGAAATAATAAGTGAGGTCACAGGATACCAGATAAACATGCAAAAATCAGTTGTATTAATATTGCTAAATAGGAACTATGAACATATGGACACCTGAGTTAAACATACAATACTATTTACAGTCACTCAAGAAAACATAATATACATAACATAATAAACATAATAATGTGACAGAGTTACATAAAGTAACTCTATCAAAACATGCACAGGACTTGTATCCTGAAAACTACAAAATGCTGATAAAAGCAATTGATGCAGGAGTTTTTTGCTCCTTAGCTAAATCCAGGTTCTTGTCTCACTACCAGGAAAAATTAGGCATGCAGACACATGAAAGAGTGATGAGGGAGAAATTTATTAAGTGAAAAGGAAGCTCTCAACAAAGAGAGGGGTCCTGCACTCAGGTTTCCACTTCACAAAATTGAATGCCAGGCGACCACAGATGAGTTGAAGAGAACAGTCTCCTCCCCAACATAAGGTGTGAATTCCTGCTGGCTCCAGCCCATTCCTCCAGTGCTTTTGGGGCATGCCTGGACAAGCCCCCTGTGCAGGTTTCCCTATCTGCACAAAGCATCTGGTGGGCTGGGCTGGAGATTCTCTAGGGACCTTTCACTATTTGCCTAGGAATTTGGCTGTGTCATGCCTCTATCAAAATTAAAGATCTAAATAAATGGAGAGTGAGACTGTGTTCACAGATTGGAAGATTCAACATAGTACAGATGTCAGTTCTCCCTAAAGTGATATACATGTTTAATGCAATCTCAATTAAAATCTCAGCCAGAATTTTTTTGTAGGTATGGACAAGATTATTCTAATATTTATGTGGCAATGAAAATAAATTAGAATAGCTAAAAAATTTTGAAAAACAAGGATAAAGTGAGGAGAATCATTCTATACAATTTTAATACTTATTATGGGGCAATAGTAATAAATAATCTGGGTGCAGGAACAGGTAAACTAATGGAAATAACTCAGAAGTAGACCCACAAATATGCTCATTTGGTTTTTGGCAAATGTGCAAAAGTAATTTAATGGTGCTGATACAATAGCATATCCATAGGCAAAAAATCAACCTTGACCAAAATTTCAGACCTGATACAAAAATTAGCTAATAGTGCATCACAGACTTAAATGTAAAATATAAAACTATAAAACTCTTAGGAAAATCACAGGAGAAAATCTTCAATATCTAGGCTTAGAAAAAAAATTCCCACACTTCACATCAAAAGCACAATCCAAAAAGGAAAAATTGATACGTTAGACTTCATCAAAATTAAAAACTTTTTTTTCTGCAAAAGACCCTGTTAAGGGAATGAAAAGACAAGGTACAGACTAGAAGGAAATATTTGGAAACCACATTTCTAACAAATAACTAATATCTGGAATGTATAAAGAACTCTGAAAACTCAACAAAGTTTTAAAAAACGTAAAAGTCTAATCCAATAAAATGGGGAAAAGATGTGAAGAGACATTTCACTGAAGAGGATGCACAGATGATAAGTAGGTGCATAAAATATTCAACATCATTCACCATTAAGGACATGCAAATTGAACCCACAATGAGATATCACTACTCACCTAATCAGAATGGCTAAAATTAAACATAGTGACAGCATCAAATGCTTTCAAGGCTGTAGAAAACTGGATTATATACATTGGTCAGTAGAAATATAAAATGGAAACAGTTGGTAGTTTTTTAAAAAACTAATTATGTAGCAATCCTATGACTCAGTCATTGCACTCCTAGGCATTCATCCCAATTCATGTAAACTTATGTCCACACAAAAATCTATACACAGATGTTTATAGTAGCTTTATTCATAATACCCCAAACTGGAAACAACCCAGATATTCTTTAATTGGTGAATGTTTAAACACATTTTGGTACGTCCATGCCATAGAATGAACTATTGGTATAGATAAAAACTTAGATAAATCTCCAAAAAATTATGCCAAGTGAAGAAAGCCCATCCTAAAAGACTACATATTGTATGAATCTGTTTATATAACAGTCTTGAAATGACAAAATTATAGAAATGAGAAGACATACATGTGCAGCCATAAATCATATTAAAAAGCTTGACATCACTGATCATAACCACAATGAAATACCATTTCACACCAGTCAGAATGTCTATTATTAAAAAGTCAGAAAATAACAGATGCTGTTGAGGTTTTGGAGAAAAAGGAACACTTATATACTGTTGGTAGAAGTGTAAATTAGTTCAACCATTGTAGAAGACAGTGTGGCAATCCCTCAAAGACCTAAAGACAGAAATACCATTAGACACAGCAATTCCATTACTGGGTATATACCCAAAGGAATATAAATCATTCTATTATAAAGATACATGCATGGCTGTGTTCATTGCAACACTATTCACAATAGCAAAGACATGGAATCAACCTAAATGCCCACCAATTATGACTAGATAAAGAAAATGTGGTACATATACATCATGGAATACTATGTAACCATAAAAAAGGATGAGATCATGTCCTTTGCAGGGACATGGGTGGCACTGGAGGCCATTATCCTTAGCAAACTAACACAGAAACAGAAAACCAAGTACTGCATGTTTTCATTTATCAATATGAGCCAAATGATGAGAACTCATGGACACACAGAAGGGAACAACACACACTGGGTCCTATCAGAAGGTGGGAGGAGGGAGAGTATCAGGAAAAATAACTAATCAGTACTAGGCTTAATACCTGGGTGATGATGCAACCTGTATAACAAACCCCCATGACACAAGCTTACCTATGTAACAAACCTGCAGATGTACCTTGAACTTAAAATAAAAGTTAAAGCAATTATAGAAATGGGGAACAGATCAAGGGTGGCCAAAAGTTAAGGCAGGGGTGGAGGTTGGGTGAGAAAGGGGAAAGAATGGAAGTGGGTGTGGTCATGAGGAGTTCTTGCAGTGATGAAAGTATTCTGTCTTGACTGGATCAATGTCCTGTCCTGTCAGCATCCTGTCATTCCATACTATCGTTTTGTAAGATGTTGCCATTGGGGGAAACTGGATAAAGGGTACATGGAATCTCTTTTATTTCTCAGAACTATTTGTGAATGTATAATTGTCTCAATATAAGAAGTTCAATTAAGAATTTATATCCTCAGATCCCACTCCCAAAGATTCTGATTAAGCCAGTGAAAAGACCTAGGAATCTGTATTTCCAATAACACCATATACAATCCTAATGCAAAGACCATGGAACACACTCTGTGAAACCCTATTCTGTGCCATTTCAACAGAAATAGGCAAGAAGTGTCCTTCTGATATTTCTGGTTCGAATTTAGTATCTCAAGATTACTTTTTAAAAATCTTTTACTTTATATTTATATTCTTTTTTCCATTACAGTGAAAAATCTATATGCCTGATAACATTAATGGATTTCCTTATTAGTTCAATCCCACAATACACATACAATAATTTGAAAGTTAAAATACCAATATTAGTCTAACAATAAGTCCGAGAACTAAAGCATATGGTTACTTTACAATTCTTAGACCATATCTCACAAAAATCAATGGTTAGAATATTAAGTTCAAAAGTTACTTGAATTGATTTTTTTTTCTTTGAGATTATTTTTCCTGACATCTCTTGCCCCTACCCTGTTACAAGTCACCGAATTTGTTAGTTTCTGGTTTACAATTCTTTCTTTTTGGCAAAACCAATAATTTTATATAACCTTATGTTTTCCTTTTTCACTACACAAAATGAAACCTACTATAATTCTTTTTCATCTTGCTTTTTGAACTTAAAAATATAGCTGAAAAAATCATTACATTTTAGTTTATAGAAAGAGCAATTCTTAATAAATATTTGCCAATTATAGTCTGACTAAATATTATCATTCAGCGACTAAAAGCAAAAACAACAAACAAGCAAACCAACAGAAAAATCAGAAGGATCAAATCCAAACATTTGGCATTGGAACTCAGCTATATGTGTTTATCCTCTCCTCTATTCTATGAAAATTTTAACACAGCTAACATCATAAGATAAATTTTAAGCAAAAGGCAGGACCATCTAAATTATGAGATATCTTTTGCTGATAAAAGCTTTCATTTTAAAGCTAATAAGTTTTATATTGTTTGAGTTTCTTTTTTTTTTTTTCAAAGATGCTAGTTGTTTTTTCTCTTCAAAATGTTCAGGCATATTCTTCAAAATATTATTTAGCCTGCCATAGATTAAATTTTGTTTGTGTTTAACTCGCATCTTTGGGAGTATCTATTTCTGAACAGTGAAATTTTCCTCTCATTATGAACTCTAAGCCATTATGAACTCAAAACTTTTCATGGCTGGTTTGCGTACCCTGGAGACTCTCCAGGCAAAACTACTTCATACGAGCCTCTGTAAGTAGCAGACCTCCTGGGAAAACATAAAGTTGCTCACAGTTTGGGTGGCTAGAAAAGTAATGATGAAACTTGTGTAGAATCAGTTTTGCATAGGCTTGCTTTGCCTCAACTTTCAAAGCAAAAGAGCCGGAGCCAGAATTTACCACTTAGATGCAAAATGTGTGTCAATTAACAGGAATATACTAATTTATCATAGTTGCTTAAGAAACCCTGGGCAGAGCAAGGAAATATATTAAAACATCTATAATTGCATCTTTAATTGAATTTAGAGACATAAACAAATAATTTGATAAGACAGTAAAAATCAGGAATGTCACTGTATCTTGAACATCACTTGGTCAATTACAGGACCTTGCTATTTATATAACACGATTACGTTACACTTGTACAGCCCAAGTGCAATTTTGTCAATTTACTTTGAGTAGATGTTCATAAATATATACAGTAGTTTAACAATTAGATTCAGGGAACTAGTAGCTGTTTTATATTGATAATCAATACAAACTTCTATTTGTTTCATATTTTGATCCTTTCCTACGTTAGTACAGCGAACTTCAGATATATTTTGGAGCTAAAATCCACAGCACCACATTTAAGTTGTGCAAGTTTGTCCAACTGCAGTCAGAAAAAGGCATTTATTTAGCAGGCATTTAAGTTACCCATAAAGCAGTAATGTGAGTGTGTGTGTGAGTGTGTGTGTGTGTGTTTGTGTCTGTGTTTAGCCAAGAGCAGATGGGCTAATAGTAATAATAACATTTATTAAACTCTTGCATTAAATGTATTATGTTCAAAATCTCATTTAACCTTATTTTTCTGCTGAGCAAACAGGCTTAGAAGGTTAAATAACTTGTCCAAGAAGTTGGATATGTCTTAACACAGCTCATAAGAGGTAGTATTGAGATTCCAAATGCCTGAAGACAGCAAACACTCTGAGAGCCCCAGACAGGTCAGGTTGATGAGTCTAGAATAGATATTCTCTACTCTTTACTATGTTCATTACCATTATGGAATTTCAAAGGATAATTGTTTCCTAGAAATGTTTGCATATAAATATGGCTGGTTCTGAGGAGCAAGTTTTGAGAGATCCAATCTCATTATATCATATAGCTCAATTTCCCTGACCAAACATGGAAGAAAAGACCATTAAAATGGCATGCTTTATAGGAAAGCCAACCAACAAAAAGCAGAGGCAATTCTTCTCCATCTTTTTTTACTAGAAGACTTTTCTAAAGTAGAAGATCTACGTGTTTTAAGCAGGACGTAGTTGTTTTCTCCTATTACACTTGTCCCTATTACCATTGCAGTTACATTGCAATAACTGTGCAGTTACTATAGTGTACTGTTTAAGTCATGCCCTCTTGCTCTTGTGTTGCAACATTATTTGCTTAAGAAAATGAATGGATATAAAGTAGAAACTGTGCCCAGTACAATGTCTGTGACACACACATAAAAAGATATCTCCATTGGGCTGGAGCATGTGCTTGGGGAATGGAAGACTGGACTCCATTGGTAACAAGGAATCTAGCCAGGCGGATAAAGTTATTCAAAGGGTATGATGACAGGCAGCAGGTAGGGGCAGCAGATAACACTTCTGAAAGTTGGGCTCTGTTCCAAAAGGGGGCATAAGTAAGCTAGACAGAGCATGATGTCCACAAGTTTTGAAGCAAGAGATAACAAGCTTAGAATCATTGATTTACTTATTCATTCATTAAGCATTCATTAAGTACCTTCTGTGGGACAGCCACTATACTAGGCGGTATAAGATGAATAAAACATAGCCTCTTCCTTACAACCTAGCGATGGAAGCGAAATCTGAACAATTACAATATAATGGCTTGTGTAGAACAGACTTAAACACAAAATTTTACAAATCCAAGGAAGGTAAATAAATAAAACATGCTGGGAGTCTTCACAAATTTAGATAAATGAGGTAAAAGTTGCATGTTCCTTGAAAGGTTCACAGAATTTGGCCAAGTTGAGAAGAAGGAAAAGTGTTACAGATACAGGAATAGCTTGTAAAAGAGGATGAAGGGATGAAAAAGCATCTTGTATTTGGAGAATGGTAACTAATTCTAAGAGTTTAGAGTGTAGCATGTGTAGTGGAAGTGAATAGATATGTGACTGTAATGATAACCAGATGGATGTTCATAAAAGACTTTGAATACCATCCTCCAGCTGGCAGGGAGCTACTCGAATTTTTCATCATGAGATTGGCATTTGCTGGACATGCAGTTACCATGAAACTAATCACAATAAAGCTTCAGGGCCTGTCACTTGCATGGACCCTTCCAAGACCCTGGAAAGATCCCAAGTAATGTGTTCCTGTGGTAATATATCTTTCCAAAAT
Source organism: Cacajao melanocephalus (assembly GCA_963573385.1). Taxonomy (NCBI): domain Eukaryota; kingdom Metazoa; phylum Chordata; class Mammalia; order Primates; family Pitheciidae; genus Cacajao; species Cacajao melanocephalus. The sequence goes on along the minus strand of CAUYLG010072268.1, from coordinate 63,144 downwards.
TTGTAAAAGTAAGGTATAATATAGGTATATACCTATATTACATACTATATATTATATATATTTATATATTACATAAAGTATATAAGGTATATATAATATATACTATATATTATATACATAATATATAGTATATATTATATATATTTATATATTACATAAAGTATATAAGGTATATACTTTACAGAGGGCTCTTCAAATTGAATAATATTCAGCCTTCTCAAAACTTGGATATTCTCCTGGCATGATCTTTAAGAAAGCTGTCCTTGACAATGGGATGGAGGATGGAGTGGAGGGGGAAGAGGGTGGTTGGAGGCCCTTACAAATGTCTCAAGAGATAATCAGAACTGAACTAAAGATGATCATGAGAGGAGGGAGAATCAACAGGATTTATGAAAGATGGATACAGGAACCAAGTAGGTGGAAAAAGTTCTTGGAAGACTCATATTTTTAGTGAGTGCCTGGAAGGATGGTGTTACCATAGCTGTAAACTGGAATATATGTTTGAAGGCTGAGAAACACTGAACTGTCTTTGGTAGGGGAGATGATAATGACAGAGGAGTGGTCAACAGTGTTAAATATGTAAAAAAGAGATGGATTAAAAGGACAACTAAGGATTGTCTATTGAATTTGGTGATTAGGAAGTCATTGGTTACCTTAAGAAAAACAAAGACCGGATTCATTGGGTGATGTTAATAGAACTCAGTTTGTATCAGGAAGCAGATTATAGCATTCTCTGTGCACTCCTTGCCACCTTCCTTAGTTCAAGGGCAGAACTTTGGGGAAAGGGTGAGGGATTATCTATCAAATGAAAGGATCCAGTGCAACGGAGGAGAGGGACACTCAGTCTGTAAGAAAACGGATTCAGTCTGTAAGAAAAGGTGACTCTGTAGTGGAGCTTGGGGACAAGGGCATGTTGGGATCAAAGCCCAGTTGCTCAGACACAAGGTGCTGGAAGGACTGGAAGTTAGGCTGCTCTGACGCCAAAGCACTCCAGCATTGCCACAGTATGCTCACAATTCCCAGGGTGAATATGAGGTTGTCCTTAGATTCCAGGGCATGACCAGGCCTGCAATTTCTGAGCAAGTGAGCTCAGCAATTCAGCAGGCAAGATGAGGGGATCAGAAAGAGCATAAGAAGAAGAAAGAATTTATGGTGGTGGAAAGGATGCAAATCAGCTCCTCTCTCCTCGATGATCTGGAATCTGAAGTCAGCACTTCCTAAACTCAGAGGGGAGATTCAGGCCCATTGCCCTTTATTTCTAACAATAGTACCATAGTCTTTTGAATTTATCATGTGATCATATTGAGGTATCAGGGAGGAAAAACTGGCGATTTTACTATAAAAATTCCTAAGAGGAATCAAGAAAGACACAGTTTAGGTTTGGGACTATTCACTAAAGTACTCATAGCAGCAAAAACCAAAAGAAACACAGCTGGAATCATTTTACGAATTGCAGGCAAATTGCAAGATTGAATTCAGTCAAGATAATTGGTTTTTAAGTATGTCCTTTTCTCTTTCTCCTATTTGATCTTATTAACATGAAGTCCTTTTAAATGTCAATAATTTAAATGTAATTTAATTTCTTTAGTGAAATTGTTTAATAATTTGAGAATATAAGGATAGCTTTAGAGCAGCACCAGCAGGAGAGGTGCTGGAAGCCTTCAGCCTTGGAGGGGAAGGAAGGTGCTTCCATCTCTCCAGGGTGACTCTGGTCGATGCCTGTGGAGTCCCTTTGAAAGGTCTTCTGTTTCAAGTTCCCCCAGCTGAATGCAAGGGGACTGCATGCCAAGTGCCATTCAGGAATGTGTAATAAAACAGGCAGCAATCCAGCAGTTTCTCTGCCCACAAACTCTAGGATTTAAGGAAAGTCGGAATCTGGAAAACAGATTGAACTGTCAGGCCCAGAGCCTGGTGTTGAAAGATATTCACAGTCTACTTTTTGTGAAAATACTGACTCATATTCAGCTCTTGTTAACTTAAAAAAATTACAAGTCTGCATTTCTCTGTCACGTAATTTATGGAGCTAAACTTTTGGAACCTGGAACCAAGTAGAGGGCTTTATATTTATCCCTATTAAATGTCATCTTATGATTTTGAATGAAGCCAAGTTTCCAGGCTGTTCAGTGCTCTAGGAATAGAGATTCAGCTATTCAGTATATTGTCTGTTTCTTCCACCTTTTTGCCATTTGCAAATGTTATAATTATATCATTGTCACCTTTATCCAGATAATTGATTGGAAATGTGAGGACACAAAGGTCTTCAAGCCCTACAAAATTTCCTGTGGGTTGGCATGGATTGATTAATGGAGGAAATGGAAGGAAAACAGCTTTTATGGAACATCTACCATGTTTCTGATACTACAAATAACTCTTTGCATATATTATCACATTTAATCTTTAATCAGAGTTACACAGCGAGCAAGTGCTGAACTTAGATTTTGATTCTACATCTCTCTAAATCATGTTATTCCTAGTAAACCTTATTGCCTCTAATTAATTGAAGTTCTTTACTTGGTTTTTCAACCTCCCACAAGTCTACCAAGCTGTATTTTCTTTTAGCCCACATTTCTGCATCTTGTCCAAAGGAGATATGTGGCTGAAATACAAATTTGAATTTATCTCAGAAGCATACTGAGAGCCGTGATTTGAACCTAGGAAGATGGTCTACTCCAGGGCCTTTGGCTCTAGTTAGGCAAGCTTACTGTTCACTATAAAAGATGTAGGTACCCCAAGCTCACGATTCCTCTCCTATAATGCAAGCCACTGTGTGTGTGCAAGCATTACATGGCCCTCATTGCATCACTTTGTGAAAATTGAGGCTAGAATAACTGGTATGAATACTGACCTTCTGGATACTACTGTTGTTGTGAGTAATAAAATCCTTTGTCTCTAATCTGAGTCTAATGTCTTTTTCTATGAAACTGTGGCAGGCTAACTTGTTAGCTTTCAATTAGATTAAAATCTTAATGGGGAGAAAATGGAAGATGAGAGATAGGGCTAACATATAGCTCCCACTTGTATACGCAAAACTGTCTGGAGACTCACATTGTGAACTTTTCCTCCAAGAACCACCTCAGGAACACACCAGGAAAACTGAAATAATTCACAGACCCTTTGAAAGAAGCACTTGCTGCTGCAAATGCCATGAGATAGATAAACTATGAATTATCCAAGTGTGAGGGGGGAAATGTTGACTCTGAACACACATCTTCATGGGGAAACCAGAAAATCCAGATCATCGAAATTTTTCAGCCTTACCTAGACTGAAATGGGTTTAGGGAGCCAAGTGAAATATAAAAGTAGAAGCAGTGGGAAGAGCCCTGTAGGCACTCCCAGTCCCCAGCTTGAGCCCAGGGAAGCCATTACTGGCTTTATCTTGCAGAGGTCCTTGGGGAAGGGAAGGCAGCCAGTAAAATTGGGGAAGGTCCATAGGGTGAAGGATAATCTTTGCTGAACTTTGTAATAATTTTGACTGAGCACAAATTTTCCTGAACAGAATTTGGGGTGGGGGTAGGGAATGAAGAGGAAGTACAGATATGAGTGCAGAAGCCATAGCAGGCAGGCAGGGAGGGGTGAGGCCTCCTGCTTGCTTTCTCAGTGGGGAGGCTTACAGCCTGGGGCAAGATCTGAGCCCTGCTCACTGGCTGCTTGGATATAAACTCTGCAGTTGGTTGGGTAGGACAGGTCTAGGCTTGTTTGTACCCATTCTTCTTGGGAAGGCATTTGAAGTATTCAAAGGGAATTGAGTGTTGTGATCTAATCTTTTGGTCACCATAGCCATATCTGCATTAGGAGGCACCCCAAGCCCAGTAATGCTGTGACTCTTACAGACTCACAGAGGTACTATCGTGGTAGTCTTGGATAAGATCCTGGAGGATCCCCTGGATTACCAGGCAGAGACTCTTGTTCTTTACCCTTACTTTCCTCTAAACAAACAGAGTCTCTCTTTCTGTGCTGAGCTGCCTGGAGCTGGAAGAGGAGTGACACAAGTATCTCTGTGGCTACCACCACTGGGACTGTGCTAGGTCAGACCTGAAGCCAGCAAAGCATTGGGTCTTACCCAATGCCCACAGTACCCACTGCCTGGCTACCACCAATGTTCACTCAAGGCCCAAGCACTCTTCAGTTAGTGGATCCAGCAGGCTTGTGTCCTTTTCTTTAGGGTGGCAAGCCACCCCACTAGCCTAGGGCAGGTCCAGAAATGCTAGGAGCCAGGGCTGGAGTCAGGAACCTCAGGCATCCACTTGGTGTTTCATTCTACTGCAGCTGAGCTGGCACCCAAGGCACAACATAAAATCCTTCCCACTCTTGCCTCTTATTTTCTCATGCAGAATGAGTCTCACCCCATGGCCACCACTGTACCAGGCTACTGCTGATATTCACTTAAGGCCCAAGGGCTCTTGTGTTAAATGCTGCTAGGCACGGGTCTCTCCCTTCCAGGGCTGTGGAATTCCTCTGGATCAAGGTGGTTCAGAAATGCTATCCAGGAGCCAAGGCTTGGAATCAGTGACCCCAGCAGCCTGTTTGTTATTCCATCTCACTGTGGCTGAGCTGGTACCCAAGATGCAAGACAAAGAGCTCTGTACTTTTTCTTCTCCTTTCTTCAAGCAGAAACAAACTTTTCCCCATGGTTTCCACAGCTGGAAATGCACTGGGTCACACCTGAGTCCATTACTGCTTTGGGTCTGACCCAAGGCATGTTCCAAGTTCTGCCTGGGTACTGCTGATGTTTATTTGAGGTCCCAGGGCTCTTTAGCCAGAAGATGATGAATTCTGCCAGAACTAGGTCCTTCCCTTCAAGGCAGTGGGTTCCCTTATGAACCAAGGTGTGTTTAAAAATTTCTTCCTGGAGCTAAGGCCTGGAATTGGCACCTCTGAACTCTGCCTATTTCCCTCTTATACTGTGACTGAGTTGGTAACCATAACCCAATTGCAAGACCAAGTCCTCTTTAATATCCCCTCTCTTCTCCTCAAGCAGACGGAAAGAGTCTCTCCAGAGGCTGGAAGCTGTGCTGCCTGGGGTTGTAGGAAAGGTGACACACTTTGGCCATCCCTGCTGGTATGTTACTGGGTCACATGCCCCGTAAGTCCACTGGCTCTAAGCACCAGGATTTGCCCAGGAATTGCAATCCTAGTGGCCTAGATTGCCTTTCAAGCTTATTTATGACACCAGAAGGCTTTAGCCCTTGGTAGTGGGGCTTTCCAGAACTCAGATTCTGTCCACTAGCTAGTGCAAGTCTAAAGGCTCCCTCCATAGGTGCCAGCCAATTTCTGCCCTGTGTTGCTTTCTGCTGTTACAGGACAGCACTGAGTTCCAATCCAAAATCCCATGAACACTGAGCTTTTCCTCCCCCAAGCACATAGATTCTCTATGTCATGTGGTTGCTGCTAGTGGGGTGGGGAGGGGTAGCATCCACAGTTCAAGGCTGCCTTTTCTACCCCTTCAGTGCCTCCTTCCTTGATGACATGTTAAAACCAGGTACTATGGTTGCTTATCTGATTTTGGTTCTTACAAAGGTGCTTTTTTGTGTGTGGATAATGTTTTTGTGTGTGGATAGTTGTTCAATTTGGTGTTAGTGTGGGGAGGATGATTGCTGGAGGGTTCTATTTGGCCGTCTTAATCAGCCTCTTCTTTCCACACCCTTCATCATTTTTGACTGCCTCCATACAGAGAGTATGATTCTTTCAACTACTAGTAAAGCACCACAACCAAAAAATAATGTGATATTTTAAGAGAGAGCTAGTTGCCTTCTGATGATCCAAATATCTTTGATGAACTGCTGTCATGTAGTATATCCCTGTTGTCAGCCACTACTACTCTCCACCTCTCTTAAATAACAAATAAAATGTATAAATAAGAATATCACTTCCTGGAGGTAGCCAAGAAGCTTAATTCTGGTTAAGAATATCTTGAAACAATTTCCAACCTACGTTTGCAAAATAGATGAGCACCTCGCTGAGTTGACTTGCTTGGTGCCCTTAAGGGATGTGGACTCATTTTGATGGATAAAATAAACATAGAGAGAAATCACTCAACCTGGATTTTTATTTTAGAGCTTGGCATGCAACTATCAACGACAGAACCTATTTAGTGCCAAGAGAAACAGTTCAGGAAAACAGCTGCTCCTTAATAAATAACACTTGTTTGAGAAAATCTTACAAGTTTATCAGAGAAACTACAGTTGTATAGTTGGCTCAGAAAAAGTGACCATTAGAGTATACAAAGAATAACAATTTTATTTTAATAAACTGATTCTGAATACTGTGCATTTTCAGAATATGAGGCAAAAGATTGTGGGTTTTCAACAATTTTCAGTCGATTTTAAGAATGTTTTCCTAAGTTGTATGCAAGAGACGTACACTTGAAAGGTTGAAACCAAAGGTTTTATTCAAACTATTTAAAATTTCATGCACATATCTAATCTCTTCTGAAATTTTCTGCTTAGCAGCTCACTCAGTCCTTTTAGTCAGGACACTGTGTGAAAAAATAACCCAAATATGTGAGCTCCCAGGCAGGGTTTGGTCAGTGGCGCATTGGGGCACAGATTTTAAATATGAGTATGTGGATTTTCCTTCTTTTTAATTTTGCAATTAAATTAATGGTAATAAGTGCAGAGAACTAGTTGGTGGCTGGTTTCAAATAAAGACAATATTGGCTGCAGCTGGGCCAATCCTGGCTTCTTCACTGTAGGCTTCCCATAGACCAATAGTTCTCAGACTTCAGAGAACATCAGAATCCCTGGAGGGCTTGCTGTTTAGTCTCACACCCCACTCTCCCAGAGTGTCTGAGTCATTTGGTCTGGGGTAAACCTGAGAATTTGAATTTTTAGGAGCACACTTCGAGAACAACTTCCCTGGTCCTTTTCTGTGTGACAGAACAGTGCCTCTTGCCTCAGAGTGGGAAGCTCATTAGAAAGAAAATATTCAGTTTTTTTTTTTCCGTATTTGCCTCAGGGAAGACATGAACTTCTGTTTTCCAGGGGACCTTCCTTCCACTTCCTGCTGATTTTTGATTTTTGTTGTATGCCTATTTTACTTAAGTCAGAGTGAAATCCTGCTATATCATATACTGAACTCAAAGGCAGTTGGAGCCCTTCATTTCATTTTTCTTCCTTCCATCATCTTTTCTTTCCCCACATGTGAAGCAACATCTACTACTTTTTGGGTGATTTTTCTGAACAAAATTAATTCGTATTATGCCTGCCTCTTCTGCACTGCAAACAAGTGACAATGTAAATTCCTTTTGGAGAGGGAAGGAACCAGTTTTTATTTTGCTCTTCGTCTTTGTTTATTGAATTTCTGAGTGTTGTATATCAACAAACTAACTGTATACCATTTAAGACCAAGACCCCATTTGGACTTGTGTTTTTGGTAAATGGTTGCTCTTTATTTAATGATGGCCTTTTACCTGGCTGCTGTTGTACATTTTTCTCATTATGAAATCTTTGTCATCCCAAGGCACCCATATTTGTCACATTTGAAGTTTGTCATATTCAATTTAGTATATTATTTCTATAAATCAATTAGTGGCCATTGTGGAAGAGCCTAACAGGGTTTATGCTTTCAGTTGATTGATAGAAATGCAATGACAGCGTGGAGCCCTGAATGAGAAAAATTTTGACTACATCTGAGCTCAGTGGGGAAGAATGCCAGCATCAGTTAGTTATGTCAGTGTTGGGTCTCGTGGCTTACATGGCTGCATGTGGATCCCATGCTGGTGGATTCTGGCCTGTTTTAATATCATATACAAGTAGCAAAGATCAAGGAATTTGGTCCTAAAATGTCAATAAGTACTGAAACAGTGATACAGGAATTAGAAGAGCCTTAGTTCTTTCATTGTAAAGTAAGGATAATAACATGTATTTGGTAGTTGATACTGTTAATCTAGGAAAGAGATTCAAAGAGGGGGCCATATTGCAATGAGAAGGTGTATTGGAGAAACTGTGTCTGGAAGGCAGCGTGGTGAGGACACAAGAAAGCCAGCTGGGAGTTCAAGCCCCACCTTTTCACTTACCAACCCCTTTTGCTTAATCTTGATGAGTCTTAATCTCTTAATCTGTAAAATGATAAGTTATTATTTCTTGAAGTTTTGATAATTAAGTGAGTTACACGCAAAGAGCATGGCACATAAGTGTTCAATTAAAGAGGCTGTTATCAGTGACGTGTTGGAGTTTATGATGGAAGATCTGGGAGAACTGCTAAAAATATTTGAAAATGATGAAAGGATAAATATTTTCTGTGTGAAAAGACAATTCAGGCCAAAGGATAAACAGTATATAGTAGAGAATTACATTGAATACAAGAAAGAACCTTCTAAGAAGCAAGAAGCAAACAATGGGATGGGTTTCTGTATGGGGTAGTAAGTTACCTAACCCAGAAAATATTAAGAGAGAGGCTGTGTGATTTTGGTCAGGCTGTGTAAAATATTTTCCCCTTTAGATAGGAGGTTGAAATGTATGACATTGAAAATTCCTCAAGTTCAATTATACTGTAAATTCATGCCAGTGACTTTTGGAAAATCATCCTCTCTGCTCGTATTTTACATCATTTCCAGTGATGACTCTGGTATTCTGAAGGATTTTGATTTCTGTAAGGACTTAGGAGAGTCCCATGAAGAAAAGTCATCAAGCCAGTATTTAAAAAGAAATAAACAAAATGAAGCAACAGATATTCATTCATTTTCTTTGTCTGAAGCACGATCATAGGTGCTTTGCTTACCCAAGAACTCAAGTGGTGAATATACCCATTTAGCCAGTCTGAGGTTGACCTTACTAACAAGAGGATATTCTAAAAAACACATCAGGACATGGCAATTGAGTCCAGCAGCCCAGGAAGAAGCACATTAGTGTGGCTGGATGTTTCTGGTACAGTGGTCAGCAGTGAAATGATTAAGAGTGTTGGCATTTAAGTGATCATAATTAGGTTTCAAAGTTAACAGCCCATTGAGATAAATAGTGGAAGTTCACACCTCTCTCAGTGCTATTGTTTATCAGACTGTCAAGTTGCAGATTCAGGAAGACAACATTAATGTGGCTTTGGACACTAATTGCCCAGAGCCAAGTTACATCCACCTGGGAAGGTCCTTTGGGTATTTTCTCAACTAAAATGTCAGGAAATATACAGTGCTGGGATTCTGCATTGCCTAATGGCATTCAACATCGTACTGATATTTTGATGCATAAAAGGCAAATGACACAGGAATATGTTGTAATGTTGGTTAGGAATCTCCTGATTTAATCATTTATTTGCCTCAGTTTCTCCTTTAAAATGGCAATGAAACTGCTCACTTAAATGAAATGGTTCCTGAGAGAAATGAGAAATTAAATAATTTCAATAACAACAATGACAACAACAAAAACCCCTTTGCTCATATGAATTAGATTTCATAACCCATGTTATTGTCCTAAAGGAGTTATATGCACATTCTGTCAATAGGAAAACACTGAGAGCATAATTAAATTAATTTTCATAGAATTCTGATTCATTTTTTCACAATTAAGTTTACATGCATGATTGCAGGCTGTCTGATGTTCAATAAGGGTGAAGACTGTAGTTTCAGTTTGCAAAATTGATTTTTTTTTTTCCAAAAGACATTCAATAATTAAAGGCAGTGAAAATGCAGGGAGGCAAAACTCCTAAGACATAAGAAAGGAATATGCTGCCACATCATCGCAGTGGTTGTCTTTTCATGGAGTACTTTCCTAAAAGTACAAGGTAATTTGTAGTTTATTATTATCATCAACGTGAAATAATTGTTGGACATCTTTTAAAAATTTACATTGTTAGACAAACTTAAAACAATTTTAGCACTTCCAATTACTTACCATTTCACCTTGAATAGAGTTTTTCTTTGTGTTGCTCTTTTTTGCATCTTTCTACCCAACAGGTTAGAAAGTGAATCTTGAAATTCTGTTCATTAAAAACAACTCTTTATTTTCATTTCTTTCAACTTTTATTCTAGATTTAGGGGACACATGTACAGGTTATTAAATGAGTTTATTGCCTGAGGTTGACGTTTGTTTGCAGTATGAATGATCCCATCCCCCAGGCAGTGAGTGTAATACCCAATTGGTAGTTTTTTAACCCTTGTCCCTCTCCCTCTCTCTTTCCTCTAGTAGTCCTCAGTGCCTATTGTTACCATCTTTATTCCATATGCACCTAAGTTTAGCTCCCACTTAAAAGTGAGAAGTGCAGTATTTGGCTTCTGTTCCTACATTCATTTGCTTAGAATAATGGCTTCCAGCTGCATCCATGTTGCTGCAAAGGACATGATTTCACTCTTTTTTATAGCTGCATAGTAGTCTGTGTTATATATGTATCACATTTTCTTTATCCAATCCACCATTGATGGATTCCACATCTATGCTATTGTGGATGGTGCTGCGGTGAACATACAAGTGCATACGTCTTTGTGGTAGAATGATTTATTTTTTTCTGGATATATACCCAGTAATTGGATTGCTGGGTCAAATGGTAGTTCTAAGTTTTTTGAGAAATCTCTGAACTACTTTCCACAGTGGCTGACCTAATTTATATTCCCATCAGCAGTGTGTAAGCATTCCCTTTTCTCCACAGGGTCTGCCATCTGTCATTTTTTGATTTTGTAATAATGGCTATTCTGACTGGTGTGAGATGGTACCTCATTGTGGTTTTGGTTTGCATTTCTCTGGATGGCATTCTCTTTAATCCTGAGTGCTACCACAGGATGAAATGATGATCAAAGAAATGATGAAGGGGCCAAGGGAAATAAAGATATAAAAGAATAGATAAGAAGAGCAGGAACAAGAGCATAGGGGAGAAAATGAAAAGCAGATAAACTGGAGAACTGGGAGACACCCTAAGGTACAGGGACCATTCTTTTCTTACATCTCAATTGCAAACAATGTCTTGCTTTTGCTTTTTTGAAAGTTTGAAGTTTTGTCTTCGGAAGTTTCTTCATGACAAGCAGTGTAGCAGAGAGAAATGGCTGTAATGTTTTGGAAAGAGTGGGAGGTGTGTTAATTTTTTACTATTGAATTTTCCAGTTGGTATAGCCTTCTGCCTGAGGTTTGGAAGCCAGTCAGCAGAGGATGTTTACACAGACATCTGAGCCAGAATGGACTGCAGGGCAGACCCAGGTAATCAGTGGAGTCCATCATCCAGTAACTGGGGAAGGATCATGTTTTATTATTGTGTAAATAGGGGTAGACTGGGAACTCCCTTCTACTAGGTTTTGTGCCTTATTAATTTTAATATCCTTAACCTAACCTCAATGCCTGGTACAGACTTTACTTTTGTTAAAGGATAAATGTAGAATTTCTGCTAGACACTTAAAGAATATGTTAATCATCCTTTGTCAGGAGATATTAAAAATCACTGGGCTATTATAATAGTCATAATTTTCATATCATACATTAAGTAATTTATATTTTTTTTTTGTCTTTGGAAAATTGAGCATGAGTTAACAACATCTGAATAGAGCAAAAGACATTCCACTTGACCCCATGAAATGACTTCTCTCATTCTGAGATCATAAATGCAGACAATCTGAAAAGGCTTAAAAATGATTATTTATTTTTTTTATTTACATGGCCATTATCATCATTATTATTGCTACATTTAATATTTATTGAATGTCAAGTAACCTTGGGCTAAGAATAGCATAGAATAAAGGTAAAAATTAGTGGTTTAACATACAAAATTAATCTCCAAAATGGAAACTGAGATTCTTTTGTGATGAGTAGTTCCTTCAAGAGTAAGAATTTGATTGAGGACAAAAATAAACCACACAGATGTTTCTAGGATGGTCCACATTGCTGTGGCTGGATTCATTTTGGAAATGTTTTTCATTTCTTCATTATCAATGTCTTTTTAAAAAAATTTTTATACTTTAAGTTTTGGGAGACATATGTAGAACATGCAGGTTTGTTACATAGGTATACAAGTGCCATGATGGTTTGCTACACCCATCAACCCATCATCTACATTAGATATTTCTCCTAATGCTATCCCTCCCCTAGCCCTTCACCCCCTGACAGGCCCTGGTGTGTGATGTTTCTCTCCCTTTGTCCATGTGTTCTCACTGTTCAACTCCCACTTATGAGTGAGAACATGAGCTGTTTGGTTTTCTGTTCCTGTGTTAGTTTGCTGAGAATGTTGGTTTCCAGCTTCTTCTGTGTTCTTGCAAAGAACATGAACTCATCCTTTTTTATGTCTGCATAGTATTCCATGGTCTATATGTGCCACATTTTCTCTATCCAGTCTACCATTGATGGGTATTTTGGATTGGTTCCAAGTCTTTGCTATTATGAACAGTGCTGCAATAAACATATGTGTGCATGTGTCTTTACAGTAGAATGATTTATAACTCTTTGGGTATATACCCAGTAATGGGATTGCTGAGTCAAAAGTATTTCTGGTTCTGGATCCTTGAGAAATTGCCACACTGTCTTCCACAATGGTTGAACTAATTTACACTCCCACCAACACTGTAAAGGTGTTCCTATTTCTCCACATCCTCTCCAGCATCTGCTATTTCCTGACTTTTTAATGATCACCATCCTAACTGGCATGAGGTGGTATCTCAATGTGGTTTTGATTTGCATTTCTCTAATGACCAGTGATAATGAGCTTTTTTTCATATGTTTGTTGGCTGCATAAATGTCTTCTTTTGAAAAGTGTCTGTTCATATGCTTTGCCCGCTTTTTGATGGGGTTGTTTTTTTCTTGTAAATTTGTTTAAGTTCTTTGTAGATTCTGGATATTAGCCCTTTGTCAGATGGATAGATTGCAAAAATTTTCTCCTATTCTTCAAGTTGCCTGTTTACTCTGATGATAGTTTCTTTTGCTGTGCAGAAGCTCTTTAGTTTAATGAGATTCCATTTGTCAATTTTGGCTTTTGTTGCCATTGCTTTTGATGTTTCTGTCATGAAGTCTCTGCCCATGCCTGTGTCCTGAATAGTATTGCCTAGGTTTTCTTCCAGAGTTTTTATGGTTTTAGGTCTTATGTTTAAGTCTTTACTCCACCTTGAGTTAATTTTTGTATAAGGTGTAAGGAGGGGGTCCAGTTTCAGTTTTCGGCATATGGCTCACTAGTTTTCCCAACACAATTTGTTAAATAGTAAATCCTTTCCCATTACTTGTTTTCATCAGGTTTGTCAAAGATCAGATGGTTGTAGATGTGTGGCATTATTTCTGAGGCCTCTGTTCTGTTCCATTGGTCTATATATCTGTTTTGGTACCAGTACCATGCTGTTTTGATTACTGTAGCCTTGTAGTATAGTTTGAAGGCAGGTAGCATGATGCCTCTAGCTTTGGGGTTTTTTTTTTTTTTCTCCTTAGGATTGTCTTAGCTATGCAGGCTTTTTTTTTGGTTTTATATGAAATTTAAGGTGTTTTTTTTCTAGTTCTGTGAAGAAAGTCACTGGTAGCTTGATGGGGACAGCATTGAATCTATACATTACTTTGAGAAGTATGGCCATTTTGATGATATCAATTCTTCCTAACCATGAGCATGGAATGTTTTTCCATCTCTTTGTGTTCTCTCTCATTTCCTTCAGCAGTGGTTTGTAATTCTCCCTGAAGAGGTCTTTCACATCCCTTGTTAGTTGTATTCCTAGGTAGTTTATTCTCTTTGTAGCAATTGTGAATGGGAGTTTATTCATGATTTGGCTCTCTGTCCGTTATTGGTGTATAGGAATGCCTGTGATTTTTTCACATTGATTTTGTATCCTGAGACTTTGCTGAAGTTGCTTATCAGCTTAAGGAGATTTTGGGCTGAGACAATGGGGTCTCTAAATTATACAATCATGTCATCTGCAAATAGAGACAATTTGACTTCCTCTTTTCCTAATTAAATACCCTTTATTTCTTTTTCTTGCCTGATTGCCCTGGCCAGAACTTCCAATACTATGTTGAATACATTCATCCTATTTTTAACATGCCTCACAGCATAATTGTTTATTATTTATACTTCATACATCTTACAAATTTCATTATGTCTAACGAGCTATTTGCTCCCATACTTAGTTTCTCTCAATTTCTATGGCAGAATTGAATATTCTTAAATAACATAGCAAAAGCACATCACAGTATTTAGAATAGTATAGGCAGTATGAGTTTCCCCCAGGATATTCAAAGTTATTGGGAGAGCAAATAAAAAAAAAATTAAATGTGTAACTGAAACAGCTCAAGGAGTAGGAGGATTCTACATCTTCATGTGGCCTTTATGGCAAGTTGTATTTTCCAAAAATGGCCACAGCAGTATTTCTGGTACCATATGCTGTTCCAGAACTTGGATACACCACCCACTAGAAGGTGGCATCAAATGCACTTCTCTTTGCATATGGGCCATCGATACTAACTTCTAACAAGTAGGATACAGTCAGGTGCCACGTAACATTTTGGTCAATGATGGACTCCATGTATGGCAGTGCTTCCATAATATTATAATGAAGCTGAAAAGTTCCTATCACCTAGTGACATTAGAGTCATAGCACAACACATTACTCATGTTTGTGGTGATGCCACTGTAAACAAATCTGTGTTGCCAGTGTATTAAGTATAGCTTATATAACTATGTACACTATGTAATACTTGATAGTCATAATCTATATTACTGATTTATGTATTTAGTATGGTTATCACTCTTTTAGTGTATACTCCTATTTATATATATTTTAAAAATCAGTAATTGTAAAATAGCTTCAGGCAGGTCCTTCAGGAGGTATTCCAGAAGGAGGCATGGCAATTATAGGAAATGACAGCTTCATGTATTTATTGCCCTGGAGACCCTCCAGTGGGACAAGATATGGAGGTGGAAAACAGTAATATTGATGATCCTGACCCTGCATAGGCATAGACTAATATGTGTGTGTCTTAGTTTTAAACAAAACAGTTTAAAAAGTAAATTATTTTTTAAAATAGAAGAGTTTATAGAATAAGGATATAAAGAAAGAAAATTTTGTGCAGCTATACACTGTTTTAAGCTGTTATTACAAAAGAGTCAAAAAACTTTAAAAAAATTAAAAAGTTTGTGAAAACATTACAGTAAGGTGAGGTTAATTTATTGAAGAAAGAAAAATATTTTTATAAGTTTCATGTAACCTAAGCATACAGTATTTATGACATCTACATGAGTGTGCAGTAATACTCTAAACCTTTACATTCAATGACTGACTCACTTAAAGCAACTTCCAGTCCTGCAATCTCCATTCATAATAAGTGCCCTTGTTATACAAGTGTGCCTTTTTTTAACCTTTTATATCATATTTTTACTGTACCTTTCTGTGCTTAGATACACAAATATGCTTGTGTTACAATTGCCTACAATATTCAGTATAGTAACATGCTGTACAAATTTGTAGCCTTGGAGCAATAAGCTATACCATATACCCAGCCTAGGTGTGTAGTAGGCACATGTAGGTTTGTGTAAATAGACTCTACAATGTTTGCACAACAGTGAAGTCATTTAACAAAAACTAGCTCATACAGACTACATGGGAAGCCCACGTGGAAAGCAGCTGAAGCACCAGCCAACAGCTGACATCAGCTTCCAGATGTGTGAATGAATGAGCCTTCAGAGGAATCCAACTCCTAGCTGTCATACCTTTCAATTGAAACCCCTAGACATTAGGGAACAGGAAAAACACCATCCTGTGTTCTGTCCAAATTCCTAACCCACAGAATCCATGAGCATAACAAATGGTTGTTTTAAGCCACCAATTTTGGGATAATTTGTTATGCAGCCATAGTAACTGGTCCAGCATCCATTCCACTTAGAGATTTGTGTGGTGATCGCCTAAGAAGACAAGCTAGCCTTTTGTATAGAAAATATGTAATTTCAAGCTACTGCTGTCTTATTGTATGTCATTCACTGAAAAAAATCCTCATTTCTCAAACTTCATGTCTCACCCCTTACCCCCGGCTTTTTTTTTTTTTTTTCGAGACAGAGTTTCAACTCTGTCGCCCAGGCTGGAGTGCAGTGGCATCATCTCAGCTCACTGCAGTCTCCACCTCCCAGGTTCAAGGGGTTCTCCTGCCTCAGCCTCCTCTCCTGAGTAGCTGACACTACAGGCACATGCCACCTTGTACAGCTAATTTTTGTGTTTTTGTAGAGGTGGTATTTTACCATGTTGGCCAGGCTGGTCTCAAATTCCTGACCTCAAGTGATCCGCCTGCCTTGGCCTCCCAAAATGCAGAAATTACAGGTGTAAGCCACCATAGCTTTTAAATAAAAAAACTTTCACAGCCACTGTATTGTTATTTAAGTATGTACAAATCTAAGACCAGTAATAAACTCCTTATTCTTGGAGCTTTACACACTAAAAGTAGATTTATAAATTAAATACAAACAAGAGTATAGACATGGCAAAATTCCAATTTACAACCAAAAGCAATGGATGATGATGATGATGATGATGTTTTGCTGAAACTATATTGCATCAGTGTGAATTTTACAGTGACCATTAATGAAGCATGTTCTTTTGCATTCTAACCATGGGATAATTTTTTCTACAACTCTTTTTATCAGTTGCCTTTCATAAGGAACAGATGTGTCATTTACATATTCCACTCTAAGTTTTTTTCTATTGCTTGACATCAGTGCCATCATAAATGGTCAACCAGGTAATTCAAGGTGCTGCATATATATAAAGAGTCAAAATAAGATGCTTGTGGAAAGTTGGTAGATCCTGAACCCTAGTTTGAAAACCGCTAAACAGGTCTATATTTAATGAGTCATTCATTTATAATTCAGGAAGGACTCCAGTGTGAAGGAAGGTGAAAATTTTGGAGGTAGATTAGTTTAGAGCTAATTGGAATAGGCCAAGTGCAGGATAAAGCAAGCTTGAAATAAGGCAGTGGTAGTGGAAAATGCAAGAAGAATGCATGCATGTGAGTTAAGTAAATGTAGTCAAGATGAGACTTGATCAGTGGTTGGACATGGAGTAGAGGGTAGAGGGAGGAGTCTAGGATGGGTTTCTAATCCAGAGACTAGGCAGTTAGTGCCTTTTGCCAATGAAGTCTTACTTAGTAGGAAAACAATGAGTTGTTTTGGGCATGTCAAGATCGCGATTCTCATGAGATCCAACTGGGGGTTTCTAGTAATGTGGTCCAGAAGTGATTGGCTTAGCCATAGATCTGATCCAGCTCTGACAACCTGAAAGCCATACTTAGTAACCCTTCAAATTAATAATAAGTAAAGCAGTTTTTGCAAAAGAATCAGCAAGCAATACAGATTTTTAAAAAATATTTCAAGTGCAGTGCAAAGAACATTTCCCTCTTAACTATTTCAGAATAAGTTGCTAATATGTATAGGCTAAATGCAGAAGAAAAGAAGTGAGACAACTTTCTTTTACCTATTATAAGTGTGAGCATTGGAAGGACTGTAGTTTTGGGTCATAGAGTTGGATAATAAGACAGCATTTCAAAGGTGCAGAGTTCCAGGTGAGATAAAATCAACAGGTTACAACAGTATGTTGCTAAATTGTATTGAAGTTGGTCATTTGATCCTTTCAATAAATTTAACATTCTACTGGGCACTGGAGAGGAAAAGGTAATTGAGACACAGTTTTTACACTTAAGGAACTTACAGAGGAGAAGGGGGAAATCGAGGAGATACATTGTTCAGAGGGAGTACAAAGAAAGAGTAAAACAGTTTTGTCAAGGTGGAGGGCAGGTCAAGGAGAGCACCTCAAAGAGGTGGATAAACCGGATTCTGAATTATGAATAGGAACTAACCATTCCAAGAGGGGCCATAGAGAGTGGGCAGTAAGGTCAGAGGGAGCAGTATTTATACAGGCTTCAAGGTGACAGAGGTCATAACACACCAAGGGACTGCAAGTCTTTCAGTATAACAAGGTAGCAGGTAAAGATAAGGCGATAAAGCAGGATTCCAATCATGAAGGGTCTTGTTGAGTTTGAACTTAATCTTACATGGCCATCCGTGGAAAGTCAGTGTATTTTAAAAAGATGAGTAAAATGGTTAATATGCGTTTTAGAAATTGTTGTGCCTCTACATATTAAAAAGGGCAAAACAATAAACAGAAACCAATTTGTAAGCTGTTGATATAATCTAGGTAAAAGGTGGTGACAACGTTAGGTCATGACAGTGGATGTGGAGAAAAGTAAATGAATTCCAGGGTTCAGTATTTAACTATAGGGGTTGGTGGTTAATAAGAATGTAGGGGTAAAGAGGGAATTGAATGATTCCATGTTTCTGACATGGTAACTAGATAATTTAGATAATTTACTGATTCATAAATGAGTTTTGATGAGGCACTGTTGTACACATTGGGCTTAAGAGAAGTCAACAAGGATAGAGTTTCTGATAGCCTCTGTTATTGTGGAGGGTCACTAGGAGAAGTCAGATGATGAGCATGTAAACTGGTTTCGGATAGTACATGGATGGACCAAGGGTAGTGAGAGTTGGAATATCTATGAAGCTTTCAGGCAGAGTAAAGTCATAGCTGTAGGAGGGCAGGCAAGGGTCCTCTTGTTACTGCAATCAACTTCTACTGGTTTAGGGCATAGCAGTAGGAGAAAGTACAGAATGAGAAAAAATTACACAAAAACCTTAGTTCTTTTTCACTTTCTTAGATCACTTAAACACTTCAGTTGCTGTACTTTAATATTGGCACCTTTCTGCCTCCCTTAAACAGGTGTCCCAAGATCTGCTCAAGTTTTATTTTAAAAATAAGAGAATATGTTGCAATGCTTCCAAGAAATTCATGTGATCAAGAAAACTTACATTACTTCTCATCCAAGTCAAGGACCATAGCTTTTCTATATAGTGCTCTACTACCTCATTTATTATAGGTAATATAGTGGTTCCAGATAGTTGGCATCTTTTAGAAATAAACTCTTGCATTCAAAAAATATGAGTGAGGGCCAGGCATAGTGGCTTACGCCTGTAATCCCAGCACTTTGGGTGGCCGAGGCGGATCACAAGGTCACCTGTCTCTACTAAAAACACAAAAATTAGCTGGACATGGTGGCAGGCGCCTATAGTCCCAGCTACTCAGGAGGCTGAGGCAGGAGACTTATTTGAATCCAGAGGCAGAGGTTGCAGTGAGCTAAGATTGGGCCACTGCACTCCAGCGTGGACAACAGTGAAACTCCATCTCTGTCTGGGGGAAAAAAAAAGAGTGCTGAAACTCCATCTCTGTCTGGGGGAAAAAAAAAGAGTGCTTTGTTCAAGGCCTTATATTTCAGGTTATGGAATTTAACATCTTAAACTTTATCAACATCAGACATACCTTTTTAAATGCATGCTTCTCTACTTTGTTCCAGAGTATATAGAACAGTTTTTAGTGGATAGCTGTCCTGACCTAATGTAAATGTTAGCGTTGAGTACTGTTTTTTTTGAATTGGGTAAGGATGCTGGCATGTCATGTAGCAGGCACATTGCTGTATTTAGACTTCTAGACCTGGTGCTCATCAAATGTTTCTATATTAAATGGCTTCATTATGTTGTGCTTTTTGAATGTTTTCTAGCTTCCTTAATCTTAATTTTGCTCCTTTGTTCTGTGTTAAAGCAGAAACCTGATGATCAAAACCTCCAGGAATCAAACTCTCTCCTTTTAATCACTGTACTTGAACTTGAGTGCCTATATTTTGAGGGTATTATGATTATTTTCGCTTACTCCTCCATACCCCAACCCTTTGAATAGTTGAGGATCACTCTGACTGTTTTTATGTGGGCAGAATTTTTAAGAAAACACAAATTTAGATATTTGTTCCATAAAGTTACTAAAAAGTAAATATATTAAAAGTGATCATCACATAAGTCTTCTATTTCTGTAGGTAGTAACAATGCCTGTGATTTCATTAGACAAAACTGAACGTGTCAAAATGTAGTTGGCTACCTGGGAGCCTGAGGCACTTCGTTTACAAATACTTTCTTAAGGCTAACTCAAAACACATCTAATCAGAACCGTGCCATAAGCTTGCCAGAGAATGACAATGCATTTAAACATCATAAATAGCCAAATTTCATCTTCCCCACTGAAGACAGCATTTCAGGTACAAATACATGGCCTGGTAGTGTTTTTCCTGGAGATCCTATTTGTATCAAAGTCAGCCTGTAGCAGTGCAAACTACTGATTTAAAGTTTTGCTGACAGAAATAGCGTCTGAAAAAGATTCAGGAAATTGAGTTATTTTACTTTACCCGTGAAACACACATCTGCTCTTTTGGAGCAAGCAGCTCTTTATACCTTATGAGAAAACTTCAAAAGTTAGCTTTTCATTTTAAGTACCATGGTCGATTTTAGACAGGTTTTCAGAGTTCAAACTGTTATCCTTGGGGAAAATTATGCAGGACAAAAATGTTTTTTTAGAAATAATTAGCAAAAATATATGAATTATTGCCTTTTCATAATGCAGCCACGACTTTCATTGGAATATTTGATTATTCTATGACCAACTCACATATAATCACACCTTCCACAGAATAGTATAGCACTATGTGCAGTATATACAGGCTCCAGAATGCCTGGAGGTATAAATCACTGGAGCACTAACTAGATGTATAACTTTGGGCAAGTTGTTTAACCTGTGACTCCATTTCTCTTGAGGATCATAATAGTCTCTTTCTCATAGGGTCAAATGAGATAATACATGTGGAACACTCAACAAAATGTGGCCAGGCACGGTGGCTCATGCTTGTAATCCCAGCATTTTGGGAGGCCGAGGCAGGTGGATCAAGAGGTCAGGAGATTGAGACCATCCTGGGCTGACACGGTGAAACCGTCTCTACTAAAAACACAAAAAATTAGCCAGGCGTGGTGGCATGCGCCTGTAGTTCCAGCTACTCCAGAGGCTGAGGCAGGAAAATTACTTGAACCCAGAAGGCGGAGGTTGCAGTGAGCCAAGATCGCACCACTGCACTCCCCAGCCTGGGCGACAGAGTAAGACTCACTCTCAAAAAAAAAACGTATAGCACATAGTAGTAGTCATTTAGAGAAACTGCATTTTCACAGTCAAGAGATGTGTTTTTTGAATTTTAAGAGTAACAAGGTATTTTGCTTAATCCAAGGTTAAAAGGCACATTTTAAATTCATTTCTATTGTTTTTCATACAGGTATCACTTTTGTGGTTATCAAATGGTTTCGAATCTATGTTCATGCCTACTTACATAGATTGATGTAAAAAGTAAAAATATTTTCATTCACTATTGAAGGCACTTCCAACCAGCCCCTTATCAGGAGAAAGAATCCAATCTAGGACTAGTTTATTAATAGATGTACTTTTTCATAGGGTGTAAGTAGGAAAGGTTTGGCTCTCAGGAGCTTTCAACAGGGCATTTATATTTGTAAATAAAAAGGAATGTTCTTTGGGCAGTGTTTCAGAATCACCTGGGATGATCTGAATGAAGATTTGTGGCCTCTACCAAAGACTGAATCAGAAAGGGAGCAAGAAGATGAGGAATGCTTAAGAAACTGCATTAACAAACTCTACAACTGAATCTTACAACATACAGAAACATGGGAACTACTGCCTCAAGGTGAGTGAATCAACTTGAGTTTAAACATAGGAATTGATGACTACCTTTAACATATAAAAATATTCTCTTTATGGGAGGGATGTTGTTTGGGGGCAGCTACTAAATAGTCAAATCATTCTTTTAAAATACCCTTGTAAGTCTGCCCCAGTTACCCATTACGCTGTATAGTCTTGTATTCAGATGATTTAGGGGAAAAAAATGGTAGCAGCAAACTCTGAAAACTCAGTAAAGTTCATTCTTGGTCTTCTCTTCCTAAATCTGTATTCAATTGTTAGATTTAAACACTAAACAAGACCAAAAGAGAACTTTATTTTACATGTCTTTATTTTACATTTAGAACCGTTTTATTATTTACTTAAAAAAAAATCTTTTAATATTACTAAAAGTTTTTTTAAACCAAAATCTTGATTTAGGAAGACTTAAGACATTGTGCATTATTTTAAATATTTTCATTATTTCAGTAACTATTAAAAATAAATTCACAATTAGGGTTTCAAATGTCCTAATCATATCTAGTTTGTTCTCATTTAATATTTTATCACTCCCATTATGTGCATACAGAAGTTGATAAATTGTATATCTCTCAAACACATTGATGCTAATCAGCTCTTGATCTAATTACTATTTCATTTAGTCAGAAATAGCATTTAGACATAAAAACCAATGTCTCGCTTTGTAAAATAACCTTTGGCTAATTTACACACATCTAATACAGCGTGTTATGTAAGTTTTAAGTAATACAATGAGTCACTACTATCATTAAGTTTTAAATATTTTTAGTGTTAACAGGGCTGAGAATACTATGTGGTTCAGTCTTTTGAAGAAAGCTATATAATAAAAGCATAGTGCCTTTGAACATGAAGCCTATCCTCAAGGCCAGAAGTCCTACAAAGGAACTGAAAGGAGAGATTCCAGAGAATTGCTGTCCTCATTTTTAACACATAAAGTGACTGTTTTAAGTCACTTCATTGAAGACTTAGTAAAGAAAACAGTGTTGTTATGCCACTGAATAAAGCTACTTAAACCACAGTAATTTTGGGATATTAATCCTAGGCTACATAATTAATGGGTCATCAAAAAAAGAACCTGTCAGTTATTAAGTAAGTTAACTTCCTATGCCAAGTAAGGGTCACACTTCACTTCCCCCATTTGTAAAAAGAAAAGGTGGCCAGGCCAGTGCCATTCAGGATTCTCTGCTAACTGTAAAATGTGGACTAATTTTCTTCTTTTTCTTATAGTCCAGGTGTATATAAACTTCCAGTCTTGAAATCAAAAATTTTTATGCATATAATCATGTCAGTGCATTGTCCTTAGTTTAAAAATGTACAACTACATAAATAAAAACTATTGTTCCTTCAATATTACTTGACATTTCTTCTGTAATTTATTTATTTAAAAAAGTAAATGTAACAAGATACTTAAAAAAGGCTAGATACAAAAGTAATTAAGCTGCTCACGAACATTTAAAATTTTCCAAAATGTATCTTCAATAATCATGATCTTATAAAACATTTTACAGTTATCAGAAAGTGCCCAGGCTGAGTTTACATAACTGAAATACCTTAGTACAAATGTCTAGTTAGAACTGAAGTGCAGTAACCCCTTGACTGACTGCTCATTGAAAAAGGGATACAAAGAAAAGGTTGATTGTGATAAAGTATTATGCATTGGCCCCATCATATGTACAAAAAAAGTGCCCTCACTCAAATGAGCAAAAATTACATGCAAAATATTAGTGATATCATTTAATATCCTAGAGCTCAATGCAGTCAAAATAAACCGCAATAAAAGTGGTTTTTATAGGTAAAAGTGATTTCATCTCTTTAAGATCTGAATGTCGAGAACTTTTTTTTTTACAAGTTCCATGTACATGATACACAATTGCAGCCAACCACAAATTTAACACCATAAAAAAAGTTAAAATGAAAACACAGAACATACTTAATTTTTTATTTTGAAATTCCCTATTCCCGCTATACAAGAACCTTTGCTGAAACACTTTCCACAAAGGCAGCAGTGAATTTTCAGAACATTTACATTTTTTTCCCCTCAGCAAAAAGATAAATCACAGTGTAAATTATGTTGTTCTGCTGTCATCTTTGGCTGGGGTTAGACCCAGAAGTTGTTGACTAGCAAACCAATATAGCCAAATGTTGCTAGTGCTCCTCAGGCCTTTATGCTATAAACTCAGCAAGGAATGTTTGTATTTTATCTCTTTAAGGTACCACCGGGGGGGGGGGGGTGGCGGGGGACAGGTATGACAGCATTAACTTCCAGAAACTTTTATAGACAAATGGAAAAAATCTACAAAATTAGCTAGTAATATTACACAGCAATACACACTTTTTATACTCTACACAAAACCAAAATTCTTGGTCTTAATGGCGAGTAACAACTTCTGTTTGAGAATCTGTTTAGAGGAATAAAGTGGGACATAAAGTCGAGAAATGCAAGTATTTGCAGTAGGAAGATGTTGGTCATCTGGTGGTCTTATTGTGATTGATGGCATAGGCTGAAATCCTTCTTCACTGGCTGGCAATGATGGGCTTGATGTCCAAAAGTAAACCTAAAGAGGAATTTAACAGGTTAATATTTAACTAACTCTTAACTCTGACAATATATACAGAGCCCTATTGTTAGGTTAAAATCTAAAAGGAGGTGTTATTTTAAACTGGGTTATAAATGGAAAGGGATCATTCATACCTCAACACAGGTTTTTTTTTTTTTACTTTTCCCCCCAAAGGAGTAAGTCTAGAGTTAGAAAGTCATTTTTTCCCCCCTCTACAGTCTCAGAGCCTCAGTATTTTCACCTGTAACATGAAGCTGTGGGACTAAATGGTTTCTAAGAGCCCTTCTAAAAGCTAAATTCCATAAAGTGTCTATTAGTGGAAAAAAGGCACAAGGCTGCCCAACCAAAAAAAACTCACACAGGTTATCTTAAAAAGTTATTTTACATTAAGGAGCAAAATAATGCAAATAATAAAGCAAATAATAAACAAGTATTTACTGCTATGTTGTGATACAAAATCATTTTATAATAGTTATTATTGGGGAACATCTATGCATCAGAATTCATGCAATAAGCCATATAAACACTAAGTTTTATCTATAATAAAACTTGGTGCAATACAGTTTAAATGGTGCTCAGTAAATGTTATTAATAACTTACACTTTTTAACTTAAATATAACCAAGGATATGTCTCCCTGAAATATTTCGCTCAACATTTAACATTCCTCATCAATCCATCCATTCATACATACGCATCATCCTTCAGTGTCTGTATCAAGTTTTTTTTTTTAATCTAATCCCTTTATAATGCAAAACATAACAGTGAAGTATATCCAATTTCCTAGAATAACTAGGAAACCTTGTATGGGAAAGCTCATCTAGAATTCTATATAAAGGGAGAGAAAAAAGTACCAGGATCTATAAAATCTGAAAAGAAATACAAAAGAGGTATTCTAGAGATGAAGCTGATACAAACCACTCATTTCATAGATAAGGAACAAGCTTAATGTAAAGTGTTTCTCCAAGGATGAATGTGGTTAACCAGGGTAGATGACCTCACTGCTGGATCTCCAAGAAGATAAAAAACTTTTACTAGTGAATTATAACACTCCAGGAGGGAAATAAACTTTGCAGGACTAATTAATTCATGGGAGAGCTGTTTCAGAAACCTCATACTTAAGTCCTCTAAATGGAACAGGATAAAACCAACAATATGTGAAGAATGATTTCCCAAAAGAGAAGCGTAAGGGAGAGCAAGATATCATGATATACTGCTTATACCCTAAACATAGATTTTCAAAGAGTTTAAGACTCACAAATTAAAGGTGTTGGCAGGAAATTTTGAAGTCTTTATAGGAGATTATCTTTTTTCTAAGATTGAGTCACTAGCAAATTTTTCTTTCAGTAGAAGGCAGAAACTGCCATGAGATTTAAGTTGGCTGACTGGACTGAGGAAATACGAGTTTAAAAACAGCAGAAAATTAAAACTAGGCAATAGAATAAAACAGGTAACTTAGAAGTTATACCGGATAGCCAATCATTTCTATTTCTTTTTTTTGGTGGTTCTTACAGACTTGTTATGGGCCTTGTCTTAAGGAAACAAGGTGCCCTGAATCTAAAGACTAAAGGTGGTAGAACTTAAGCTATTAAGGTGATCCTGAAACCAACAGGGAGAGGTATAGTATTGGTACTAGTGGGAACTTCAATAGCCACAAGACTGGGGAAGTCAAATACCAATTATATCAAACCCACCTGGGGAATCAAAATTACCAGGGTGGCTAAAAGCTAGGAAATGAACTAGGTGGCAGCTAGAACTGCTGAACAAACCTATCTTGCCATAGCAGAGAAATATTAGAAGGCTCTCACAGCCATGTAAAGATTCAGGAGTGCTAAAAGCATGAGTGCCCTTCCACCCCCAAAATAAGCTCCTCCCTAAATGAAGGTAACTGGGAATCTGCAAGTTTTGTTCTTTCCTGCACAAGTAACCATTTCCCTTTATTCAAATAAAATGAAGGATGTATCTAGAAATCTGATCATTTTTTGCCATGAATGGTTTGGTGTAGAACTAAGGCTGGTTAGACAGGGAAATGTTCCAGGAACCATGAAGAGTAAGAGTATAGAAAGGATCCTCCAGGGTTTTCTTGATAAGGAATGTCCTTCAAATTTCTACAAGAAAGTCTGCAGCATAATGCCTTTCAAAATTAACGGTAAGGATGATTTGGTTATGGTTTTACTTGAGGGTGGACATAAGTTCCACTGAGTCAGACTTTCCACTAAGATCAAAGCTACTGTTATCTATAATTCTAACTTAGCTGGGACTCTTTACTAATAACATTTTGAAAGATTTAATACCCACATATCACAAGCTACTCTCCTCTTAGTATGCAAACAACAATCAAGATTAGTCAAAAGGATTAAGGATATATACAGGGAGAAGCATATGTAAGCAGTACGATAAAGATAAAAAGCCATGTTGCAACAATAAACTGGTATCTTCTGGGACTAGATAGCATATTAACAGCTAAATGTACTTCACTCTGCTTAGAGCTTTAGTAATACTTCAGATATTGTTACAGAGTAGAAAAACAAAAACTTCCTTATTTGTGACCTTCTAAAATTGCTCTACCCAGAATTAAAATAACCAACCATAACAAAAGGCCATCATAAATGGTATTTTTAAGTTTTATATTTCCTTCTACTAATCTCGTGAACTTACAAGATCTTGTCGTTCTGTCATGCTCATCTTCTCTACTATTGACCAGAACCAACGCTTGAACTGTAAAAGTTTCTCAGCATTTTCTCCTAAGAATGAAAAATGTAAATAAAATATATTATACCAGTTATTATCTATAAAATATTAATCCTCTTATAAAAGGATACAAGATTAAAACATTAAAACTGGGGGGGGGGTCCTAATTCTTAATACTGGGAATTAACAGTATTTGCATAATGTAAAACCTCTATAGTTCATTAGTCAATCCTGACTCAATATGACCAAAACAAGACAAACCACCCGCCTCAAAATTGATATTCACATTAATCTTATCTGTATGTCATTATTCTTAGGACCTCAAGAAATGAAGATTCTCATTCATTCACTGGGTGGGGAATGCAGAGAGGGGAGACTAGAGATTCTGCATATCTAAAATGCTTTCAGATGATGTCCATGCTGCTGATCTGAGGATCACACTTGGGGTGGAAAGACCCTAGGCAGTTTCTTTGGATACTTTGTTTTCCTTCCTAAATTTTTGGTTTGTACATGAGACAAATTCTTACTAGTATTAAAAACTATATTACAAGGTAGCACAAAAACTATTACAATATATAATTTGGCTAAAGCTGCTTGCAAAATAGGAAAAATAAAGGAAAAAAAAACAGTACCTTTGTATACATAATAATCTTGGACTATAGGTATAATGCTTTCACAGAGAACTTTTTGGAGCTTCTAATGTATAGTCACAGCTAAAAAGCCTATTCCTAGACCATAGGACTTTCAAAAGAAAGAACTGCAGCCAAACACTGGAGATAAAGGTTTTTCTTCCAAGAGAATTATCATTACCACTCCTTATTCCTCCTAGATTCTCCATGTGTTTATGTGCTACTGTGTTTTTAGAAGTATGATTTGGGTCTAGCTCTATAAAGCAATCATCATACAAGCTCTTTCATTAGGGAGTTTAAGCAACATTGAATCAGAAAAGCCGAGAGTTGTCATATGGATTCCTTTTTCTTTTGTGAGACGGAGTCTCCCTGTCTCCAGGCTGGAGTGCAGTGACGTGATCTTGGCTCACTGCAACCTCTGCCTCCTGGGTTCAAGTGATTCTCCTGCCTCAGCCTCCCGAGTAGCTGGGACTACAGGCACACACCACCATGCCCAGCTAATTTTTGTATTTTTAGTAGAGACGGGGTTTCACCATGTTGGCCAGGATGGTCTCAATCTCCTGACCCCGTGATCCGCCCACCTCGGCCTCCCAAAGTGCTGGGATTACAGGTGTGAGCCACCGCGCCCGGCCAGGGATTCCTTTTGCTTAATCAGTATATACAAATCCTTTTTTACACAGTTGCTCACCACGAAAAATTTTTGTTTGTATTCCTATTTTTTGAAACCTAGAAAAATTAAGCAGTAAAAAGAGTTAATAACCTAATACTAAGCCATCAAAATACTATTTAGTTCAAACGGATCTTTTAAAACAATATAAAAAAAATTTTTAATGCTTAAATAATACAGCAATTTCCCAAGCCCTATAAATAGGTCTAAGAAGCAGAAACTCAGAAAATGCTGACTGACCTATCTATATAGTTCATTCTTTAAACATTTTTTAAAATGTCCTACCTGATTCATCATTGAAGGAGGTAAAACTGATCAGCATTTGCACATTGACTTCACCACAGCCATTTACCAAAAGCCTAAAATCTTCTGCCGTTAAATCTTCTAATGAATTTTTTGGAAGCACATCTAGCAGACCTTTCCTCATTGCCTATAGAATTTCAGAAACAATACTTCATTTTCCATGTAACATTTATATTAAAGCACAGTAACTAATTTTAGCAGCCTTCTCTAAGAATGTTAGTTCCCATTTTAAACCAGAGAGCAAACAAAATTCAGTCCTGTATTTTTTATTTAAGATTCAAAAGAGAGAAAGGAAGTAAGGAGGAAAGGCATAGTGAATACGCTATAGGTAGTAGTATATATCAGTAGTTAACAGATAATTTTAAAAATTATGTTAATAACAAACAGGCTAGTCATTGAGAATAGCTTCAATCTGTCAAAAGTGCTATCCTGTCAGCATCTTAGGAAAGATACAGTGACAACAATAAATCTCCCAGACACAAACCCAAAAGCTAGAGGCTTACTGAGAAATTACCATGTGCCAGGAATTGTTCTGAGTACCTTACCTAATTCAATTTAATCTTATCCTCATTTTGCAAAGGAGGGAACCAAGGCACAAAAAACTTAATTTGGTAACATGATACAGCTAGAGGGTGGTAGAGCCATGATCTGAACTCTGACAGTACGACTCCAAAGACTGCAAAATTATTGTAGCACAGGAATCAGAAACACTCAACACCACCAGTCATAAATCAACATAAACATTTTAGCAGCCGGGCACGGTGGCTCACGCCTGTAATCCCAGCACTTTGGGAGCCCGAGGTGGTCAGATCACGAAGTTAAGAGACTATCCTGACCAATATGGTGAAACCCTGTCTCTACTAAAAATACAGAAATTGGCTGGGTGTGGAGGCATGCGCCTGTAGCCCCAGCTACTCAGGAGGCTGAGGCAGGAGAACTGAACCCAGGAGGTGGAGGTTGCAGTGAGCCAAGATCGCGCCACTGCACTCCAGCCTGGTGACAGAGCCGAGACTCCATCTCAAGAAAAACAAAAAAAGCATTTTACTCTGGATGGGGAACAAATTAACACAGTAGGACTGATGTTACTCTTTAGAAGGGCCTGACTTTAGGGCTGGCATTGGCATTGGCTAGTGTCTGAGAACTTGCTTTTTGGAATATTCCAATATTACTAACTGACAGGGCTGGCTGGAGCTACGAACCATGCTGTATCAGACTACCTAGACTATTTGTGCAAACAATACAGTTCAAGATGAATATGTGCTTTCTTCAGGGATTCTGGAATTTCAGTAATCATGGCTGGTTGTGCAGTCAGAAAATGCCCATGGAACTAGCCTCCAATGAAAACAGAGCTCTGACTCCAAAGTGGGCTTCCCTAAGCACAAATAATATATACATGACGATACACCTCACTGGTGGAAGAAGTGCATTCTCTGAAATAGTTCATGCTCCTCCTTGAGAGAGAACTTAAAAAGCCTGCACCTGGATTCCTCTGCTGTCTAAGGTTTCTTTTTTCCCTGCTGATCTTGCTGCGGGTCCTTTTGCTAAAATAAACAATAACTGCTAAGTACAACTGCTTCTGAGTCCTGTGAGTTCTTTTAGCAGGTTACCCATAGCAGCTTTGGTTAAAAAAAACAGAAACAAACAAACAAACAAAAAACCAAAAAAAAGGTATTTGTGGTAACAAAATGATTGTTTTAGGGTCCTACCACTAACACAGAAGGACAAAGGACTATCTGACCAGGATCTAAGAGATGGAAACATTTTAGTACAAAAAGCCTAAAAAGCCTTTGTACCTCTCAGTCTGTCTCACTAACTCTACCACTAAAACAGTAGGACCCTAAAACAGTCATTTTGGTACCACAAGCCCCTTTTCCACACTTTTGTTTGCCGAAACTACTTTCTCACGATGACATGGTTTTTCCAAGTAGTATTATCAAAAAGTATTATTCCAAGTAGTATTATCAAAAAGTATTTGGTTTGGATTCTTAAATTTAAGTGTAATTTACATGGTAAATAAATTCATTTTGGTTTAAAAACTTGGCCTTTTATAAACAAGCTGAATACACTTTGCTAGTTTACCACACATTAATACACAAATAGCTTCATCAGATCATGCAACACTTTAAAGAAAACACTTACATGTAAGGGCTGTTCTGCAACTACCAACATTCTGTGTTCTGCGTATTTCCGCACATACTCATACACATTCTGGGGAGTGACGGGTATATTTACACCATTAGGAATGAGTTCGACCTGTGAAAAATTTACCAGTGCTATTTAAAGGCAATTTTGTCAAAGCAGTAAAATATCAACAGTGTATAAGACTAGTTCCTAAAATTTTAAAATATAAAGACAATTCTTTATTTGACCATAATCTAAGAGACGGAAACATTTTAGGCCAAAAGAAAGTACAAGCCCTTCTACCTCAGTCTGTCTCACTAACTCTTCATCCATCTTTATCTCCTACAGTATCTATTTCTTCTATGTATGCACACATTCATCTCTTTCAGTCCCTAACTAAACTGTCTATACATAAGACAAGCACAGCACTTCAACCAAATTCTCTTGCCAGAATCAGAAAAGTATATATTTGCTTTACCTGTCCTCCACCTTCTTCTTTACATAGGTCAATTGCAAATGCCAAATCCATTGCTGAGAAAACAGCATCAGCATCTGAACTCTGAGAAGCAAGGATTAGTTGCCGCAAACTCTCATACATTACAGGGTCAAAAAAAGCAAAATCATGCCAATTGACCTAAAAAGTAATCCATACGAAACTCAGTTATGAAAGGAACAATATCTTCGTTCAATTAATTAGTAAATTAAAATAATATGATACAGAATTTTATCTAATTTGAAGATATGCTGATAAATTTCCCACTGGATATATTACTGTTTAAGGAGGTAAGTTTAATAAATTTTTGGCTCTGACAATATTTGCTTTTCGAAGTATAAGTGTTATATTTTGAAATAAAGCGAAAAGCATAATAGTTTTCAGTTCTACAACTGCAAAACTTTGCACTACTTATCAAACACTAATTATAGGGAGCAGCTGGCTCTGAACTTAATATATACCTTATTCTTGATAGTAACATAAAATATAATTAAATCCAGATAATAAATCTGATGCTCAAGGAAATTTAGTAACTTGCCCCAAGGTCACTTTATTGGGTTAAACCTGAGTCTATCTGATTCATGAGCTGTTTACTAACTCCTGCTGAAGACTCAATATATCAAAAATTTTATGTTGCCAAGCTTTGAGTCTAGTTCTTCAAAGAAGAACATTTTAGCCTAACACGTTAAGAATTTAATAGAGTCAGAGTTAAAAAGAAAAAAATCATATTCTTGTACTAATAGAAACTACTCAACAGTAGGTCTGATTAAAGAGAATTATTAGGAGACTACAGCTTTAACACAATGCTTATTTATCAAATGTGTGACATGTACGTCTGGAAAAAGACTATAAAATCGCAAAGCCTCATGACGTGATGACTCACACCTGTAATCCCAGCATTTTGGGAGGCCGAGGTAGAGGAATCATTTGAAGTCAGGAGTTCAAGAACAGCCTAGTTAACATGTTGAAACTCCATCTCTACTAAAAATACAAAAAGTAGCCAGGTGTGGTTGTATGGGCCCGTAGTCCCAGCTACTTGGGAGGCTGACAGGACAACTGCTTGAACCTAGGAGATGGAGGTTTACAGTGAGCCAAGATCTTACCACTGTACTCCAGCATGGGCAATGGAGTAGGACTCCATCTCAAAAAAAAAGAAGCCGTTGATAGGTTCTTAGCTGCAACTTTGAAATGACAAACAGCAAGTTCTCAAATAACATTTCATTAGAATGTTAATAAGAAAAAACTGGTTTCGTTATACATCATTTCAATTAAAGCTGCAGTTTCCAAGAACCTATCAATGACAATAAGAACTTAATCCCAGCTACTCAGGAGATTAAAATATGAGAATCGCTTGAACCTGGGAGGCATAGGTTGCAGTGAGCCAAGATCGTGCCACTGCATTCCAGCCTGGGTGACAGATTAAAAAACAAAACAAAAACTGTCTATTCCATTTATTTTATGTCACATAATTTCTCTAAATATTTTTAGGAATGTAGGTGGTTTTGTTTTAAATCAAAAGATGAAAAATTAGCATTGTATATTAATTTTAAAGCAAATGGTTTTTCTTTTCCCCCTGCCATCACAAAGGGAAGTGCAGGCTATCAAACTTTCAAAACACATAAAGAAGATAAGTTAATTTCATCACCCAGAGATCAATATTGAGCATGCTGTATTGTACTGCTTACATTCTTTGGCCACTCCCATGTTCTTCTTATATGTATTTTTGAAGTTGGAATGCTCTGCTTTTTTTTTTTTTTTTTTGAGATAAGGTCTTGCTCTGTCACTCAGGCTGGAGTGCAGTGGTGCAATCATGCCCCACGGAAGCCTCAAACTCCTGGGCTCAAGCGGATCCTCCCACTTCAGTCTCCCAAGTGTAGCTGGGACTACAGGTGCATGCCACCACACTCAGCTAACTTTTTAAATTTTTCATAGAGTCAGGGTCTCATATATTGCCCAGGCTGGTCTCAAACTCCTGGGCTCAAGAGATCCTTCTGCCTTGGCCTCCCAAAGTGTTGGGATTACAGGTGTCAGGCATGAGCCACTGTGCTTGGCCTGGAAGGCTCTTTGCAATGCTACCATCTTCTCTACCACTTGGTACAACTTACTGAGTTGTACCAAGTAATAGTAATAGTGGATACAATTTACTGAGCATTTACTATTTGCCAGGTATTTACAATGTTGTGTTTCTTACCAATTTATAAATTGGGAAACATGGCAGAGGTGTCAGCATATTTGTTTGCAATAGGATGTAGGTCTGTCAGACCTCCATTGCCACCTGTGTTATCCACTCTGCTATGCCATCTCCCCACAGTCTTTTCCTGTCTCAGTAATTTATTAATTTTATTTTTGTTGACCATAATTGTTTAATCAAATGTTTTACAGTTATTTACAATGGCTGCAATGCTTTAAGATTTAATAGTAAATAAATGCTATGAACAGTATGCTAACATTTTGATTATTTTATAAAAGAAAATTTTTGCAATTGTGAATGCAACTGGGTTCATCAAAATCACTTACTTTTCTACCAAGCAATACTTTAATTACATGTCTATTCAATGTGATAGGACATAGTTCATTCTGTAACAGACATAGTCCAAGAATCCTAAAAATAAAGACAGAGAAAGATTTAAATAATTCTAGAATACATATGCCCCCCACACATAAATATACATATTAATATTTTGAGAAATTCTCTACAGCCTAATTTCTATCCAGTATAAAGTACAGCATATATACTTTAAAAAACAAAAACGAACAAATAAAAAAAAAAACACAGGAACACCAGCCTGAGAGTGTTTTGTTTTTGAGACAGGGTCTCCCTCTGTCACCTAGGCTAAAGTGCAGTGGCACAGTCATGGTGGCTCCAACCTCCCTGGGCTCTACCCCAGCCTCCCAAGTAGCTGAGACCACAGGTGCACACCACCATGCCAGCTAATTTTTTTTGTATTTTTAGTAGAGATGGGGTTTCGCCATGCTGCCCAGGCAGGTCTCCAACTCCTGGGCTCAAGTGATCCTCCCACCTCAGTCTCCCAAAGCGCTGAGATTACAGGTGTGAGCCACCACACCCAGCCTACATACATTTTAAAACAAATATATTTTAGAAAATCTCTTAAGCTGCAATTTTTTCAAAAATTCAAACATAAGATTAGAGTTCTTTTACCTGCCAATGTTTCTGAAACAATTCAACCTTGCTTCTGTGTTCTTGCCAGGCCTTGGAGTATAAAATCCTCTTTTTCCAGGTTGGTAAAACAATGGGGCATTGTCATCACCATCGTCTGTATCATCTAAATCCATATCTACTACACTTCGACTAGAGCCATGACGCTTTCGGTTTTCCTGCTAACAGAATATCAGAGAGTAAGCCTCAAGATTCACTGAAAAAACAAAACATATGAAATGGTTCTCTGAAATCATTCAAATGAAGTCAGGTAGGAAGAGCAACAAATATTTAAATGTATGTGTGTAACAAAATTAAAGGTAAATTAACTTTTAATTTGCTCTTTCAGAATGTGACTCACAAAGCTTGTGTATTATTAAGTCTTTAATGTCTCTGTTGTTAAAATAAAGGCATTTAATGAAACTTGGGTAAGCTTCTTTCACTTTATTGCCTGAAGTTCTTTTCACTTGATATGGAATTCTTTCATCACTTTTATGAGTTTGCATTTTGGCCTCCCTTTCAAATCACTGTTTCCCTATAAGTAAAGAACCATTCTTTGGCTGCTTTCAAGAATACTTCCTTACTTTACAGAACTCTGATTATAATGTATCTGGACATGGTTTTCTTTCAGTTTATTCTGTTGAGTTCACTGACTCTTGAATCTGGAAATCTATGTTTTTTATCAAATTTAGGAAGTGTTTAGCCATGATTTATTTCTTCAAATATTTTTTCTATAGCAATTTCTTTTCTTCCCCTGAGTATTTCAGTAACATAAATGTTAGATCTTTTGAAAATGTCCCACAGGTCTCCCTGAAATGGTCCTTATGTTTAAATATTTTCTCTATCTGTTCTTTAGAAGGGGTAATTTCCATCTATCTTCAAGCTGACTGACACTTTCCTCTGACACCTTCATTCAGCTACTCATCCATCCTGTGATTTTTTTTTTCTTTCAGATGCTGCTCTTTTAATTCTAAAAACACCCCTTTGTTCTCTCTTTTGAAGTTCCAATGTGTCTGCTGAGAACCTCTATCTTTCCATTCACTAGTGTTCACCTTTATCTTGCAGAACATAGGATCCAGTCTTTGATAATCCCAACAAGTGGGTCATCTCATGGACCATCTATTGGTTCTTTTCCTGGGAGAGGTGGGTCAGTCTTTCCTGGCTCTTTGTAGAGTGTATCCTAGACATTATGAATTACTTAGTTGTGAAAACTCTGAATCTTATTAAATTAATATGAATTTAGTAGGCAATCAACCTAGTTAGGTTCCAATTGAAGTTTCACCTTCTATGTGCAAGTGTTTCAATGCCAACTAAAAAGCCTCCCTTACACTATATGTCACTTGTTTTTGCAATGTTGCCAACAGCTACTTCTTTAAAGAATGACTCCCAGGATTCTATAGTCTTTCCCTCTCTGCTCATCAATTTGTTACATTTCCAAAGTAAAGCCTAATTCAGGCTGTGCTCAAATGGATGCTAACTAATGAGTGAGATTATACTGAGGCCTAACTAAGCCAATCTTATTATTTGATCCTATGCATGACACCAATATATTTATCTTTGCTTCTGTCTCTGTACTGTAAACATTCATTTTATTTAT
This sequence comes from Cacajao melanocephalus, assembly GCA_963573385.1. Classification (NCBI taxonomy): domain Eukaryota; kingdom Metazoa; phylum Chordata; class Mammalia; order Primates; family Pitheciidae; genus Cacajao; species Cacajao melanocephalus. Next base: position 27,436 of record CAUYLG010072268.1, on the reverse strand, counting down.
AAAGATATAGTTTCTTCAGAAATTCTGCTTTCACCCCCTTTATATTTTCTTATAATTTAAATTCTGTGATTATCAGCACATGTACAAAATGTTCCTTACCTGTACCTTTTCTGAGGAGTCTATTAATCCAAGATCCAGGATACTATCAGCTCCATTTTCCCTAAAAACAAAAAGTCTTTCACATTCCAGATAATGGAGACTTCTAGAATTTAGTGTATAATTTAAATTTAAAAGTAAAAAATACATTCAAGTTTTGAAGTCAATAAACACCCAATGCACCCACTAGTACTAATGCAGTAGGAGCAGAGAAGTTGGTAATACAAATCTTTAAAAAAGTCTATTACTAGATGCTACATGTATGATTCAAGATAATGGACTAGAGGCTACCTGACTGAATGTAGTCTTCATGGGGTGCTGGAACACTTCTACAATGCTCAGAGGGAGCACTGTAGAAGAACAGAAAAATGTTCAGAAAGTAATGCAATAGGAATAAAATTCTCTAGTGAATTTAATGATTCTAGAATACTACTAAATTCACTGTTTACTCCATAAAGCTAGGTGAAAGCCATCAATATTGTATACTGGTTGCATTCAACAGAAAACATGACTAAATATGCAACTCTTATATATATTCACAAAAATCATTTTACCAAAAATGCACGTTGTTCTTTATTTTTTTATAATGGACTAAGCTATACCAGTGTGCTGTAGCTCCAGAGACAGGGCAGAGGGATGAACAGACAGTACATAAAATCCAGAGAAAAAAAGTAGAAGCAAAGCAAATACACATTTCTCTCAATAGTCTTTGGCTTGGACCATAAAAGGCTGTGGAAGTGGCTGTTTAGCTCTAGTGCCCAGCCTACCAGCTTATACATCTCTAGGACTGTTATCTACTCTAAATTCCTAACTCAAAATCATGATTAGGAAGAAAAAAATACAAATTTTCATCTAAAATAATAAACACTTGAAAACTGGGTATCAAAGTAGCCCCAGGACAGAAGCTATAGCATAAATGTGGCCACTTTCCTTTTTTTTTTGAGACAGAGTCTCGCTCTGTTACCTAGGCTGGAGTGCAGTGGTGTGGCTCAGCTCAGCTCACTGCAACCTCCATCTCCCGGGTTTAAGCAATTCTCCCTGCCTCAGCCTCCTGAGTAGTTGAGATTACAGGTGCCCGCCACCATGCCCGGCTAATTTTTTGTATTTTTTTTTAGTAGAGACAGGGTTTTGCCATGTTGGCCAGGCTGGTCTTGAACTCCTGGCCTCAGATGATCTGCCCGCCTTGACCTCCCAAAGTGCTGAGATTATAGGCGCAGGCCACCGCGACCAGCCTTACCTTCCTAAAGTCACTTTTACCTATCACCTTGGAAAAAGGGATATGTAATTTGTTAGATATTTTTTAGATTTTATATTCACACTTTCCAGAACAGAAAGCAAAAACCTGCATGAATTTTTAAGATAAATCAGGACGCCTAAAAGAAATTCATAGTTATGGCAAGAACTCAGGTATAATGTGGCCTTTGCCATGAGGGTATTCTGGTAAGTGAATTTGAAATGTACTTCTTTCAAGTAATTTCTAAATAACCTGTAACTACTAAAACCCTACCTTTCTAATACATGAAAAGAAACTAAGCTATCTTACTAATGGAATTTAAGCTATCATTTAAAAATACATTTAATATTTTTTTTAAAAAGTAAAACTACATTTGAAGTCTTATACTTTATGACATAAATTTTAAGATATGATGGCACCCACATAATGAAAATAAGTAGTTGATGTTTAAACTGAAATGCCTCCCCAATTGTACACACCGTCCATGTGCAATAATGAGTTCCATAGCCTCATCCACTCTTGCTCTCAGAGAATCTTCACTTGCGAGAAGTAGAAGCAGTTGAGCTGGGGATAATTCCAACAGCATGCCAGTGATTTTACTTGCAAATGCCTATAAATGATGAACAAATGTTATCTGACTACTCTCTAAAACCTCTTGTCTAATTATATCTGCAATCTTTTATTTTAAAAAAATAAAAAGAAAAAAATTTAAGAAACTTGGGTAACAAATACAAAAATTTCAGAACCAGTAAGGTCTTTCATGAAACTGGAAGATCAATTACAGAGAACTCTGGCAGGGAATAAACAGTCCATGCATTACCAAAATCTTGTTAAGGCTACTTATAATATTTGTATGACAAGTTTGTTTTTTTAAGTTTTAAATCTCTGAGTTAAACATACATATACATAACTTCCTTTTTTTTTTCTTCATTGGAGAGCCAGAAATATCTTATTTAGGGTAGAAAAAAAGAAGGGGGTAGGGAAAAGAAAAAGATACCTATGTTTAAGGCTGATGACTTACTGCAAGAAATAACAGTTTCCTCTATTATTCTTTTGCTATAAAATATATACATACTGTTATGCATAAACACAAAAAATATAACTAATTTGTGTTTCATATTGTATAAAGGAAAACTCTTGACAGAACATTCAAAAAACAATTCTCCCTGCAATGCTAATCAGCATTAATGTGTTCCAACTACAGCTTGCTAACAAAGTCTACTCCAAAAGTAGTAATAATTTGTTCAAAAAAAGATACAAATAAATATAATGCACAGCAAATTCTTTAGCATGCAAGGAAGGTAGAATGGGTCCCAACCTAAGATGGGTGGAGAAAACTAAAAATTCAAGCTATACAGTTGCTCCAGTAAACACTGCCTTATTCCCTCCTAAGCTTCCTTCTTACTGCAGAACTAAAAACAGTCCTCAACCATGTGGTTTTGCCAATAGCTGACAATCTTTTTTAAACACCATCTTTAATTCAAAAGCAAAAAAATACCGCAGCCAGTTAAGAGGTGACTACACAGTACACACTGGTTGCATTGCTTGTACACGAGGGTAAAGCCTCTCTCCAAGTGCCTGCCGATGTGCTGGCAAAGGTTCAGGATCATCGCTAGGATTCCCTTCAGAGGCTGGTCTAAAGGGCCTAGTGTCGATGGAAAGCTGTCTTCTGAAGTCTCTGTAAGAGAAAGAAAGCTATTATGACTTCACTTCCTTTGACTATCAAGTAAAAATATTAGCACGACTAGTAAAAAAGTTAGAAAACCAGAGCATATAAGTTAATCAGTTATGGTACCAAGATGGCAGAATGCCAAGACATTATCGTTGGGAAATAAAGATTATCTAGATCTTGTTATTTAATTTAGAAATTTTATTGTAAGGGAATAGGACCTTAATATATCAGATATCAAGAGTCCACACACAAATCTGGAAATTTTAGTCAAAAGTAAAGTGCAACCCATTCTGACGAGAAAACTTCAAAGATTTAAACAGCACAATCTGCCAAAATTAAGATTTTGTTTTGTTTTGTTTTTGAGACAGAGTTTCACTCTTAATACCCAGGCTGGAGTGCAATGGCATGATCTCAGGTCACTGCAACCTCCGTCTCCCAAGTTCAAAGGAGTCTCCTGCCTCAGCCTCCCAAGTAGCTGGGATTACAGGCATGCACCACCACACCTGGCTAATTTTGTATTTTTAGTAGAGACGGGGTTTCACCATGTTGGTCAGGCTGGTCTTGAACTCCTGACCTCAGATGATTCACATGCCTCAGCCTCCCAAAGTGCTGGGATTACAGGCATGAGCCACCACACCCGGTCTGAAAAATTAAAAATTTTAAGATAAACTTAGGAGAGAATGATATTGGTAAAAAACTTCAAACAATTAGGAACTTAAGTCAGATAAATTTAAAATGAATATAATTTCAATACAATTTCAACTGCCTCTGGGTTTTTAAAGCAGAAATTAGTTAATTGACTATTCTTAGTTATTGTATTTTATTCTTAGTTACTGTATGTGTGTTCAAAATTAAAACTGTACTTTTCTAAAAAATCCATAATTAAGATTCTTTCATTTACAGGCCTATCTCCAAGTCATTCAAACAGGTGGTATTGAATAAAAGACACAAAATTTACCTATCCCGGTCCCTCCGAGAACCTGCTCGCAAGCCACTACTCCTCCTCATTTCCCTTTCTCTCTCCCTTTCCCGATCTCTCTCTCCTCGGTTCCTTAATCTTTGCATCAAACCTAGAAGAAAATGAGAAATATACTTTATTTAGATGAATGCAAATGCAACTACCTTAAATTTCAAAGTCAATGCAAAGAAATAAGACAAACGTAAAAAAAATGACAGCTAAAGATTATCCTTCCCTAGCATATATATTGCTAACGCCTTTCTCTCCCTATGGTTTTCAGGATTGTGTGATTGTGTAGAATGTACCTGGCACGTAATAGATGTTCACTCCATATTTGTTAATGAATTTTCTTCCTTGTCATGTCAAAGCTGTGACATAATATATAGCAACTGAGGTTATGATAGTGTCACTACAAATAATCCTGAAATTTCTTACATGATTAGTCATTTAAATATCCTCTGTTCTTAGTTTTTGGCATGAAAGCATTAAAGGCCACCAGAATATTATCTATTATTATTTTTAAATTCCTAAGCCCAAGCTAGAGTATGGTTTCCAACAAGTGTACAAAAAAGATACTTTTGAAATGTTACGGTTTCCCAGTTTCCTCATTCACATCTCCAAATTTCTTTTCATTGTAATATTATAGAAAGTAAAATGGTGAAACTGATGAAAAGCTAGCAAGTCTCAGCATTTTTTCACCCTCAATCCTTTCTACAGCTCATTCAGCCTCTCTATCCACCCACAAGTCTGATAACTTCTGGTCCTACTTGATGTGAATCACCAGCTACCATCTCCTAAGGCTTTTGTAACGTTCATAAATTTTAAATTTTGCTCACTGTAATCTTAAAACTTAGCTAAGCGTCCTAACCCAAAAGTGCTGATCCTCAGTGAGGTAATAAGCCTGCACCAGGATTTTTTTTTTCTAAAGTCTTGCTGAACAGTGAGCTTCCTGACACAGCTGATTTACATTTGGTTGCCAAGTCCTTATCTCACTGGGGACCAGTAGCAAGTTTGGAAATTGTAATTTGAATAACACTGCTCTTAGAATAGCATATTTTTTCTCAAGTATCTATGTGAGTTAAATACTGAAGTGGAGGAAATGCTGAGATTTGCTTGGTGAATTTTTATATCACCATGTATCTTACAACCTCTTACCCACCCGCAACATGTAACAATTGAGATGAAAAACTAACTAGCATAATCACAAACATTTATCAAAATAAATGTGTCTGTAAAAGATCAAATTGCTGTCAATTAGAATAAACAAGATTAAATCAGTCTGGAATAAAATTATTTAAAAATGTAAATTTATACACTCACACATATATAATCCATGATTACCACTGTTGGTTGATGAACAAGGAAATAATTTTTATGACGCTTGTTATGTGTAGGGTACTTACTTGTATGGGTGCCTTTGTTGGCATTTTGGATACACTCTAGATTTGGCAATTTTTCATTTGACAAAAATGCTTGTGCAATGGCTGTATAAAAACTTCGTGCTACACCACTGCCCTCTCCTGGCTCATCCTTAAATGTGACTTTTACTCTGTGTACAGCCATTGGCGTAGTAGCACATCTTCGACCAAAGTGATTGTTAAGCTGCCTCATAGTCTGTTGAATGAGAAGATCTCGATCCCGATCAACCTATTAAAGCACATCAAGAAGTCAAGAAGTAATAAGTTCAATGTTGGAAGGTAGCTTGAATTTTTCTATGTAGAATCTGAAAATCTAGTTTTAGCTTTTCCTTGAGTTTAACTACAAAGTAATCAAAGTTCTCAGAAGCTTATCCATTACCAAATACAACACTCTAAAGCACAAAAGACCATCTTGCAAATTAAATCAGGACAACAGAATTTAATGCAATTCTAACACTTGCTTTCAAAGTTCTACTGGAAAACAATAATCTGTTCAACTGGGGGATATACCAAAATACCAAATGGTCAGGGATGTTAAAGAAAAATACTAGAAAAAAACACAAATGAATTCCTTGATGACAAGCTAAGTGGGCAGGAGGCTGCAGGGGAATTAACCAAACTGGAAAAATTGTTTGCACCTTCTCTCACAAGATACATATTCATTAATGAGTGTGTCTATCACCTACAGCTACATAAAGAGCCTCTGAAATCTAAGAGAAAGCCAACTTAGAAAAATAAAATGAGCAAAACATATTAACTGAGTTAAATATAACTATCCTAAAATATATGAAATAATGTGTAACTTTGCTCAAAATAAGATAAATTCAAATTAAAACTATACTGAGGTGCTTTTACATACCTATTAGATTAGCAAAAATCTAGAAATTTAACAACTGCTGGCAAGACTGTGAGGAATCAGGCATTCTCACATTGATGGTGAAAATGCAAAATTATGCAACCACTGTGCAAAAGTATTCATCAGTGTCTAGCAAAATTATATGCACAGGCTCTTTGACCCAGCAATTCCATGTCTAAGAATCTATCTCAGGGACACACTAGCAAAAAAAAAGAAAAAAAGAAAAAAAAAAAAAAAACCAAAAACCACAAGGCCATTCATCACACTATCTGTAATAGCAAAAGACAAGAAACAAGCCCAAATACTAGTCAGTAAGGGACTGGCTACAAACCTGGGAAAACAACCCAGGTTGCAGTATACTAAGCAGCTATAAAAGGAAAGTAAAACATCTCGCGTTTTCTCTGGGATATACTATTAACTGGGAGAAGCAAGACGGGATAAAATATATAGTATGTTTGGGTAGGTGAGGGGAGGTATGTAATTAATACATACATATGCTTGTATTTTTTAAAAGGGAGGGAAGGAAATGAACTTTGAAAAAATGGTAAAAGAATGGAAACTAGATTTATATCCATTCTAGTAGAGTTCACTTTGCCACACTGTAGATATTTTACATTGATTACAAAATAAAAACAAAAAAGGAATCCCTAAAATCTGAACACAAAATGAAACAAAAGGCCCTAATTATATAGAGCTGGTAGCAAAATCACACAAAGAATTACTTCAAGTGACTTTAAAACAAAATTATTTAATGGTATATCTCTGACTGCATATGATCTAAGGACAAAAATCTGCAAATAAACTACTTTGAATAACCATTTTGTTAGTGGTAGTGTTGATGCTATAATTCTTTAAGAGACAGTCTCTCTCACACTATGGTACCCAGGCTGTCCTTGAATTCCTGGACTCAAGCGATGCTTCCAACTCAGATTCTAGTGATGTAATTCTAAGACTGTTTCTGTGTATGTTGGGCATTAAACCAAATGAGTAATTTGATTAATGTTGTTAAGTTAGATATTCAGTTTGAAAGAAAGGAGATAAAGATCTAAGAAGCAAGGCCAGGTGGGAGGCCAAGGCAGGTGGATCTCTTGAGGTCAGGAGTTTTGACACCAGCCTGGCCAACATGGTAAAATCCCGTCTCTACTAAAAGTACAAAAATTAGCCAGGCATGGTGGTGGGCACTTATAATCCCAGCTACTCAGTAGGCTGAGGCAGGAGTCTCACTTGAACCCAGGAGGTGAAGGTTGAAATGAGCCAGTATCATGCTACTGTGCTACAGAGCAAGACTCTGTCTCCCAAAAAAAAAAAAAAAAAAAAAAAAAAAAAAAAAAAAAAAAAAAAAAAAAAAAAAAGTGGGAACTAAACATTGAGTACACAAGGACATAAAGAAAGGGACAAAAGACATGGGGACCTCCTTGAGAGTGGAGAGTGGGAGGAGGGTGAGGATGGAAAAACTGCCTATCAGGAACTATGCTTATTACCTGGGTAATGAAGTAATCTGTACACTAAACTCCTAAAACCCCTAAGACAGTCAATTTGTCTATATAACAAATCTGCATATGTATCCCTGTACCTAAAAGTTGAAAAGAAAATTTTGCTCCTTTTGGCCTTCTCTCCCTCACATGCACAGTTCACAGTAGGGTTCGTGCTCCTATGAGCGTCCAACGCCACCGCTCATCTGACGGGAGGCAGAGCTCCTGTGGTAATGCGAGGCGTGGGGAGCAGCTGTTACAGAGATGAAGCTTTGTTCACTGGCTGGCTGCTACTTCCTGCTGTGCAGCCTGGTTCCTAACAGGTGGGGACCCCTGATTTACCCAGTAACATAAATACTTTATTATGTCAATTGAAATGATTCATCCTGCACAACCCCAAATTACCTTGCATACCTACAACCACCCAAGGGTCCTGTAGCGTACTTTGGGAGCAGTAGACAGTAGGCCTGGAGCTCCATTGCCATTCCATCTCTTCATCTGTGGACTAACAGGCTGTGTTAGTTTCCTAGAGCTGTTTCACAGAACCACAGATTAGGCATCTTCAACAACAGAATCTTACTGTCTCTCAGTACTGGAGGTCATGAGTCCAAGACGAGGTGTCAGCAGGGTGAGTTTCTTTTGAGGCTCTGCAGGAAGGCTCCGTTCCAGGCCTGTCTCCTGACGTGTGGGTGGACGTCTTCTCCCTGTGACTCTTGCTTAAGGATGATTCTGGGGAGGGCTCAGAAGAGGAGAGCTGGACAGAACGTTGGTAGAGTATGTCAGTGGAAACCACAGGGTCAACAGGATTCCATCTATGCCCAGGGCTTTCTGGGGACACACCTGTCCAAGCAGCAGCCATTCCTAACAGAGCTCTTTTCCTGTAAAGCCAGGCAGCAGCTGGAGCTGGGCCCTCTGGGATTTGTTTAGTGACCTGACCATGTGGGAGGCCTGGAGTGGGTGTGTGTGTGGGGTGTCTCCCAGGCTCACTGCATCGCTCACTTCCCAGGCCCTGCCCTCAACCCCTCCTGACCAGGCCCTGTCCTGGTTCTTAGCCACCCTGTCCCAGTGGGTCCTTCAGTCCCACTGACCGAGTGAGAGACTGACTCGAGGTTACAGAGTGCTGTGTTTATGTGACCTGAGAATATGTGTGCACAGACTGTGCCCGCAGTGTCCTTGTACAGTTGAGCATGCACATGTCCTGCCCATGTGTAGGCAGCCTGTCCCTACATGCTTAGGAGTGTGACTTCATGTCCTGGTAGACAGGGGAGGAGAGAAGGAGTTGTGCCCAGGGTCCGCTGATCACTTCTATGAGTGCATGTCTGTGCATCTTGTTAGGGGTGCTTGGGGGTATGGAAGATTGTGCCCTGGGTGTCCTTGATCAAGTGTGTGTGTGTGTGTGTGTGTGCATTTGGGGGTACACAACATCGTCAATCAACCCTGTATGTGTGTGACGTTTCTGTGTAAATGTGGCCTACAGGTGTTAGCGAGTGGATACTTCCACCACGTGTCTGCACACGTGTGCACATGCACTGTTCTTGCACACCTGCGTGTGTCACATGAGCATGAATGGAGCCCAGCTTGTGCTGGTACCCGCGGGAATGTGTGAGTGGGCATCCTGCGGGTCCCTGTCCGGCTGGCTCTCCTCTTGTTCCTTAAGCGTGCGTGTGCGGGATCCCGGGCTGGCGTGCCCGCCGGTGTGAGTACGAATGCCAGTGAGTGTGGCGCCCGCGGGCTCTCTCTGCTCCGCGCCGCCCGCGCAGCCCGCACACTCACTCTGCTTGGTTGCTGCCGGGTGACGCGGACTGGGCCCCCTGCCCACCCTCCTGCCTGCCGGTCCCCGGCCTGCCCGCCCCTGACCCGCCCTCGCGCCGGCCATCGCCGAGTCCCAGCCGTGTCCAGCCCCTGCTGAGCCGCCCCGGGCCTGGGTCGCTCCGGGCTAGGCCATGCCCGGACTGGGCGGCGCTGCCTGCACGACTCTCCGGCGGTGCCGGGAGAAGGAGACCGTCTGCATCCAGGAGCACGTGGCCATCGACTGTGCCCGGCCCCATCCACCCCGTCGAGCAGATCTCCCGCCACTTCCCCGGTTCCCGCGGGGTCTGCTCCACGGCGCCCCCGCGAGCCCGGCCGCGGCCAGTGTCGGCTGCCCGCGCCGACGACGACGATGGGACCAGGTCTTCGGAGCCGAAGAGTCTCGCCCGGGCTTCAGCCCGGGTCCCAGCCCTGCGCGGCCGCCCACCGAGCCGCCGGAGGACGAGCCGGACGCCGACAGCTGCGAGTCCAGGACGGCAGTGTTTCCGCTCTCCGACTTCGCGCCCCTCCCCGGCTGCGGCTCGGCGCTCCCGGCCTCGCGGTGCCCTCGGGCTCTCCCACTAGCGTCATCGCGTTCTCCCCTGGCAGAAACCCCCGCCGCGGAGTCGCGGCCCCCTAAGTGCCCCGTGCGCTCTCCGCGCCCTGCGCACCGGCCCCGACCCCTCCCCGGACCCGGACCCGAGAGGTGGGAAGGTTGGGGGCACCCGCTGGGGGTGTCCCATTTTCGGGGCTGGGCTCCGGGTAGCCGGCGCGGCGCCCGCTCCCTGCCCGCCCGCCCTCGGGGAGCTCCGGCGAAGGCGGCAGCTTTGGTTCCCGGGAAGGGCGGAGCTGCGTTCGGGGGAGACACCAGTTGCAGCCACCGTGTGGTCGCTCCCCGCTGACCAGCCGCTCCGGGAGGGCCCAGCCGCGGAGGGTCGGCGCTGGGGCGGGCTGTGGAGGGGCCCAGGGCTGGGGCCGGCTAGATCTCCCGGGTGGCGCGCGGGCGGAGGACCAGGAGGACTGCCCGGCCTCTTGTCCTTTGGAAAAACTTTGGCAGTTCCTCCTCCAGTGTCCGTGGGCCCCGTCGCGGCGATCGCCAGGGCCGCGGACCTTCGTCCACCTGTTGGGCCCGCTGTCCCCGGGCAGGAAGGACCGCCTCCTCCAGGACTGAGCCCTGAGTCCCACGAAGCAGGCAAGCGCCTGAGTCCCGGGCCGAGGCCCGGCCAGCGGGCGCTCCTGGCACCTTTTCCCACCCGCGAGGGTGCCTGTCTGGCCCGGGCTAAGGCTGGCTGGGAAACCGAGGCCGGAAGAGGTCGCAGTCCAGTGAGTAATCGGTTTGTGTGGGGTGGGGGTGGGACGAGAGGACCCCCGCAGCCCCAGCCCAGCTGTGGCCACAGCCGTGTCACTCAGAAAACCAGCGTCAAACCCCAGCCCTGACAGGGATGTGGACCTTGCCAGGAGAGATTCCCCCCTCAGGCTTCTCCAGGGCCTCTCCCCCACGCAGCAGGGGTCTCTGCTCCTGGCCTGGGCACTCACCAGGGCCTTCAGGCTGCGGGCCTGGAGTTTCCCTGGCATCAAATGTGCCACCAGAAGCTGAAGGTGGGGATTACCAGTGCCCCCCGGGGTGCAGACCCCTCATCACCCCAGGACTGGGGGGGTCTGCTTGGGGGTCCACTTAGGGGTGTACCCCTCAGGCATCAGAAGTGGGGATGGGAAGCCCCGAGCTACAGTGGCTCCCCCAGTCCCCAGTTCCTTCTCTGCATAAATCCAGTTCTGCAGGGAAGGGGCTGTGGTGTAGTCCCAGGAAGAGCTGGGGTTCTATGGTGTGGGGAGGGGCCCAGGGTGGGGAGCTGAAGCAGGACTGGCACAGGTCTCTGGAAGGCCTGGGGGAGGCTGGACGCCCTGGGGTGCACCCTTGCTTGTCCCCCTCCTAAAGGTCAGTCTCAGTTTGCCCATCTGTAAATAGGCTTGATCATCCCGGTCCTACGTGGCTGTTGTGAGCATTCCGTGAGCACTGCCAGTCCTGGGAGACTCTTGGGTTTCTTTATTGTGGTAAAATACACACATATACATTTCCCATCTAAATCATTTCTTTTTACTCCTTCCCTCCCCGCTCACCCATTTTGAGCGGACAGTTCAGTTGTGCTCAGTACCTTCTACCTTCTCACTGTGTGAACCCTTCTCCAGAACCCTCTTCATCCTGAAACACTAAAACTAGACCATTAAACAACGGCTCCCCATTCCTCCTCCCCCAGCCCCTGGCAACTGCCATTCTGCTTCCTTCTCTGTGGATGTGACTATTCTAGGAACCTCCTAGAAGGGCAGTCACCCGGTACCTGTTCTTTTGTGTCTACCTTCTTTCACTTACCAGAATGTCTTCAGGCTTCATCCATATTGTAGCACGTGTCAAAACTTCATTTTTTAGGCTGAATGATACTTGAGACTGGAAATCTCTCCTGAACACTTTGCCAGCAACAACCTCTGAAAGGCCCAGGGAGGGGCAGGGCTGGGGTTTTGGGGAGAAGCTCTCCTCTCAAAACCAGACCCCCCATTTATCCCCTCAGTGCCAGCACCAGCCAGGACCACCTCCCTTCAGGGCTTCCTCCACTCGTCCCTCTTGTGAGGCCTGCCCCTAAACCATGGGGTCAGTTTCTGTCTCTTGCCGACTCCCTAGCTGGGGAGGGTCTACCCAAGAGCCCGGCTGGAACCAACCTCCTGCCCTTCCCGTTCCATGGACAGAGGTCAGGCTCCATGGGAGGGCAGCCCCATAGAGGGTTGGGTGGAGGCATTGTGGGGACCCTGGGTCAGGGCCAGGGAAGCCACCTGTTTGGCCACAGAAGCCAGTGGCAGCACAGTGACACTGCCTCAAGCAGCGCCCACTGGTCCTTTTGCTTCTGGCCAAACATGTGGCTTCTCAGGGTGCTCAGGAACCTGCAGGTGAGGGAGCAGAGAGGTGGCAGCAGGGGCCCTGTCACAGCCCAGGAGTCTGAAGGACAGAGCAGGTATCACGCCCATCCCAGTGTGGCAGCGCCCCTCACCCCAGCCTAGCCCCCACGGATGTCTGGGGGTACAGAGATGGGACCACCGGAGCCACTGGACAGACGTGCCAGAACTTCTGGTGCCCAAAGATTTGCAAGTGAAATGTGTCAAGAAACATGACCCAATGCAAGCATTTTGAGTTACAACAAACAAATGTATATGAATTGTAGGAATAAGACACAGTGGTCAGGCACCCCCTGTGCAGACAGGCTACCAGATTCCCAGAACTCTGCACTCCAGGCATGTGGTGGGAAAGGCCAGAGGCCAGGGTGAGGGAGTTGGGTTTGGAAGAGCAGCCATGTCATTGTGGGTGCACGTGGGGCCACCGAGCCAGGCCCTGTCCCAGAGGCCCGCAGTGCAGGGCTCAGACATGCCCACCTGACCTCAGCCACTTCTCCAGCATCTTGCAGGGGCTTAGCAGGCAGAGAAGGGGAGGAAACGCCCTGTCTGCCCGGCCTGTGTCCACATCGTCTCTCTCCCTCTCACTCCAGCCGTGGGAAGGTGGAACACCCTTGCCCCCTTTTTTTTGTCCATTTCGAGACAGGGTCTCACTCTGTTGCCCAGACTGGAGTGCAGTGATGCAATCTCGGCTCACTGCAGCCTCTGCCTCCCAGGTTCAAGCGATCCTCCTGCCTCAGCCTCCCTAGTAGCTGGAACCACAGACATATGCCACCAAGCTAATTTTTTAGTATTTTGTAGAGGCTGTGTCTCACTATGTTGCCCAGGCTGGTCTTGAACTCCTGGGCTCAAAGGCTGGGATTACAGGCGTGAGCCACCGCACCCGGCCAACCCTTTTTACAGATGATAAAGCTGAGGCTTAGGGTAACAAGTAACTCATCCACTTCCCAGCTAGTGAATACAGGGGCTGAGCCCAGAACCCAGCCAGCCAGGCCCTCAAACTTCTGCCCTTTTCCAGTGACAGAGGAGTAGGTAGTTGGAAGCCTCCCAAACCCCCATCCCTTGGAGCTTTGCCAAACCAAGATGGGGTCAGCCTTGGAGGGAGCCTCAGCCTCCCCTTGGAGATGAGCCTGGTGTGAGCAATCATGCTGCCTCCCCAACCCGGCTGGGTAGAAGCCTTGCCATGCATCTTTGAATAATGTCCTGGGGTTACCGGCTGTGCCCCACAGATGCCACAGCTGCCTCCCTACATTCCTGTGCTCCAGCCTGAAGAAAAAAACATGCAATTCCCAGAAACAAGAGCCTACTGATGTCAGCGAAGCCCCTACATGTCCATGCTTCTGTGTGTCCCTGGCTGTGCAAGCTCATCTGGGTTTTCTAAAGGAACCGAGGGCGGAATGAGTGAGGGGTGACATCTTGTGGAGGGACCCTCTGTGTCCGGTCAGCTTGTATGACCTCTGTGGACTGACTGGGAGTTGTGGCAAATCGGGCCAGAAATGGGGCCTGGTCTTGGATGGTGTCCCGGGGTTATGTGGATTTAGGGACAGTGAGGGATGTGGCCGCTTGGGAGGCTGTGCTGGGAAGATGCAGTGGGGGTGGAGGGAGTCAGGTCCAGGGAAGGGCCTGACCAAAGTGGGGTGGGAAGGGAGGCTCAGAGGAAGTCGAGCCACCTGGCTTTCAGGACGACAAGGAGAGAGTCCATCCTGACAGAGGCCCCACAGCAGCTGCCCTGGGCCAGGGTGTTTGGGGGAGGGGAGATTGCACTGGCTTTGAGCCACCCTCACTCCCTCCATATGGAGGGGTAGGACCCAGGGCTTCTGTGAAAGGGGCCATGAATGGACCTAGCCAGGAGACCCAGGGGCCAAGGGCATCTGTTGGCCCAGGCCCTGGCACTCTGTCTCCCTGATGTCCAGGTCACACCCTTTGCTGTTCTCTGCCCAGAGCCTGAAGCCCATGGACCACAGTGGGCTGGCAGACCCCTGTGACAAGCTGCACCTGTGGTCAGGAGCCAGGAAGGTGAGGAAATCTCACCCAGGCCTGCCTACCAGCTGTGCCCACCCACGGTGATGGGGCCTGGGCTGGGCTGGGGGCATCCAGGGAGGCCCACAGCTGCCCCTAACCCTCAGAGCCCAAGCAAGCTGATGGGACCTCAGCCATTCACCTCCACAAAGAGCACCCAGTCTACCCCACACCCGGGATGCCTTCCAGGGATCTCAGGAGTCAGTGTGACCTACCTGCTGATCTGGGGAAAGCCCTGGGCATTTCTGGGCTGGCATCTTAGAAGAGCATTCTCAGCTGGAGGTTACTGTGATGTGCAGACAAAGGCCTGTGGTCAGATGACGTTGGGAAATGCCGTTCAACAGGTTTCTTCACTGTGGACTCACCAGAGCCTTCCATGTGCTGATGGGCTGCTCCTTGACTCTCCGTAAGGGGGATGAAGGAGGCCGCATCTGCCCAGTGTATTTGACCACAGAATCTCATTCCCATGCTGGATGGGCCGAGAGGTGACCACACATGTACTCAGGGCACCAGCACAACTGGTGCGTCTAGGAGAGGAGAGAAAAAACTGATGTTAAATGAAAGCATCAAGGTGACCTTGAGCGGCGGAAAATCAGAACTTCTTAGACTTTGGTTTTGTGCATCCTACACTTCAGTGTTGTTTTATTTTTAATTCTATGGGGCAGAGTCTGAGTTGACTTGGGGGCCTAAATGTGTAGGCCTGGGGCCCCCCGCAGTCCAGGGGGACCACCCCGAAGGAACATGGCACCTTCTCTGGGGAAGGCAGGGCTGTAGGGACACGGCAGTGCCCCATCACCAACTCCTGGGGAAGAAATGGTTCCCATGCCAGGCCTCGATGTCCTGATGCTGCAAGTGGGGCTCGGATGTGAGGGCCAAGGTCGAGTGTGACCAGGAAAGTGTGCCTGACGCAGGAGCACAGTGACCCCTAACTCATGGGACTGGAGCTGGCAGGGCCTGGCTGCCAAGTTGTAGGAAGTCCCCAGGACTCTCGCCCGTGTTTTATAAAGAGCAGGTTCCTTATAGACAAGCTCCTGAAAGCTGCGCAAGAGGGATTCCTGTGTCCTCTCCACAGTGGGGAACCTGACGCTGCTACAGAGCTGGAATTGCAACCCCGGGCTATCTGACTGCCAAGCCTGGGCCGGGTGTGGTGGGCATTAGACTGCGTCAGACATGGAGCTCAGAGTTGCTGGCACAGGAGGAAGGAGTGGCAGCCACATTCCAGCTTGGAGGGGTCACCGCACTCTGCATGCCCGAGGAAAGGATGGGTTCCAGGGAGAGCGGACAGTCCGCAAAGGCAGGGCATGCCCTGGGAAGGAGACTCCAGTGCCACACCAGGCCCCCTGCAGAACCCCCAACCCCACCACGCCGGGGCATCAGGGACTGGAGGTGGGTCGTCCTTGGATGAGCCTCCTATGGCTGCTGCAACAAATGACCACAAACTTAGAGGATAAGAGCAAGGCACTTACTACCTGACCGCTCTGCAGGTTAGAAGTCCAACCGTGGTCTCCTGGGCTCAAGTCAAGGCAGGGCTGCGTTCCTTCTGCAGTCCGGGGATTCCATCCATTTCTTGGCTCTTTCCAGCTTCCAGAGGCTGCCAGCCCTCCTGGGCGGATGGCCCCTTCCTCCACCTTCACAGCAGGCCCTGTTGCATCTCTCTGGCCTTCTTCCTTGGTGACATTTCTCTCCGACTCTCTTCTCTGTCCTCCTGCTTTTAAGGACCCTGTGACCACATTGGGCCACCCAGATAATCTAGGATGATCTCCCTATTTTAAAGTCAGCTAATTAACTGCCCTACTCCATCTGCAGCCTCAGTTCCCTTTGGCCATGCCAATCACATATTCACAGCCTCCAAGATTAGGATTCGGCCATCTCTGGGGGCCATTGCTCTGTCTACCACATCCTTTGATGCTAATAAGATCATTTTTTTCATTTCTTTAGGCAAATAAGCTCAGAACAAAAGCTCTCCGTAACACTCTGAACCCGTGTGGAATGAGACCCTCACTTCCTATGGGGTCACAGATGAAGACCATTTGCACAAGATGAAGACCATTTGCACAAGACCCTGCAGTGGGTAAGGGCCCTGGGCTGCCTGCTCCCTCCCCAACTCCCAACCAGAGAAACTGATGCTGGTGCAGGGTCAAGTTCAGACCTCAGACCCAAGTCTCCCACTTTGATCTCTTTCTCCTCTTGAGGGACCTTGAGGACGGAGTCTCCCCCTCCTCTTTCCTGGCATAAGCATCAAGTCAGCTGCAGTACAGAAAAGGGTCCCTTGTGCTTGGGAAAAAAAGCAAGCATTCCTCCTGGTTCTCACTCTGGCCTTGCCCCTCCCCTCCACTTCCTGGTTTACGCTGAGTACTCGGGGCCTCCAGGTGCTTGCTCGTGGCATCTTGGCCCTACCACCACCGCAGATGTCCTTTTTGGGAGGACTCAGGGGCAGTGCAGGGTCTTGTCTCTGGGGAGGCCTGTGGGGCTGGCTCTGCACTATGACCACAACTTTGTAGATTCCCCACGATGTATATTGTATTGTTTACACATGCACGCACACACATTTGGAGCATGTGTAAGTGCACACTTATACCCTTACACACATGTACACATGAAAAAATCTGTAATGAAACGTATCAAAATAACTGTGATTATCTCCAGGTGGTCAGAGAATAAGTAATTTTTTCTTACATATGTGTCTTGTTTTGTTTCTTCCAAAAGTTCCACAGTGAAGATTCATTACTATTACGATATGGAAAAACAACAAATGTGATTTAGAAACCTAATCTATAATGGCTGTAATACTAAAATAATTTGGTCAGGGCACAGTGCCTCACACCTACAATCCCAGCAATTTGGGAGGCTGAAGCAGGATGGCTTGAGGCCAGGAGTTTGAGACAAGCCTGGGCAACATAGTGAGACCCCCATCTCTACAAAAAAAAAATCAGATTAAAAAAGAAATAAAACAGTTTAACACTTTGGTAAAAGAGAGTGAAAACACGTTTTCGGGAGTCGACTACATGAAGGCTGGGAATCCACTGTGCTGAGTGGCCGACTTTTATCCTAACGTCCCAAAAATGGAACAGCCAAATGGAACAGCTTTAGAAACGCTTCAGGCACCTGCCAGTAAATGTGGAGAGGAAACCCGCTGGCCCAGTTTGGAGAAGAACCTTATATGAGACCGTATCTGATTTCTTTGTTTATTGAGACAGGATCTCACTCTGTCACCCAGGCTGGGGTGCAGTGGCACAATCTCAGCTCACTGCAGCCTCGACCTCTTGGACTCAAGCGATCCTCCCACCTCAGCCTCCCGAGTACCTGGGACTACAGGTGGGTGCCAACATGCCCAGCTAATTTTTTAGTTTTTCTTTTGTAGTGATGGGGTTTTGCTATGTTGACCAGGCTGGTATTGAACGAACTCCTGGCTTCAAGTGATCCTCCCACCTTGGCCTCCCAAAGTGCTGGGATTACAGGGGTGATTCACCACACCTAGCCTTGTATCAGACTTAGTACTGATTGTATTTTGAATTATTTTAAGTTTAGTATGTCATCCTTTCAGAATACTCTGGTTCTCGAAAGAATGGAGACTACAACAGCCTGAGTCTCTGTTTTTCGCAAGTTCCCCAGATGAATCTGAAACACGCCAGCCTGAGGCCGTCCACTGGTTCTCACACTTGGCTGCAACTGGAATCACCTGTGCAGCTTTTAAAAGTCTTAGTGGCAAGACCATACTCCAGACCACAAAACATCAGTTTAAATGTCCCAGGTGATTTTAATGAGCAGCCAGCTTTGAGAACCAGTGTCCTAATGGAAGCAGCCTCATCTCCAGCTGTGCCCCCTGAGCCTGGGAAACAACTCCTGCAAAAAAACTGTGTTTGAATAACTTTGTGCTCTCTGTCTCCATCTGGTGGTTACTCCACTACATTGCTATTATTTACCTGTACAACTTGGGATCTTGTAGTTTGCCAAAAGAATCAAAAAGACTTGAAATTTCAAGAAATAAAAATAGCTACAAAATATACCACTATAAAGAACAGAATGATCTAAGAGTCATAAATGCATTCGAATAATGCATCTGAATATCTTGCGGTACTTGCAATTAAAAAGCAGTCAGTAAGTACTACTTATCCCCATTGTAATTAAACATTAGCTAGACCCCATTTTTCAGGTACTGTGGTTCATTTCGAATGAATGGTTTTAATTCAATCAAAAAACATATTTAGTCTTATTATACCTGGCATACTGTTGGCAGTGGTGAACAGACACAGTCTACATGGTGAGAGAGAGAGAGAGTGTGTGTGTGTGTGTTTGTGTGAGAGTGTGTGTGTGTCTGTGTGTGAGAGAGAGAGAGAGAGAGGGAGAGAGACTATTATTTTAATGAAAAGACTGTTTGCAGTGTTCTGTTCTATGAGTTTTGTAACCCCACCCCAATCAGGATTCCAACCACTTCCATCATTCCCAAAAATCTCCATCACACTTCCCTGTCGTGGCTTCCTTGCTCCATCCCAATCCCTGGCCATCAACTGAATTGTTTTTTGTCCCTGTACTTTGCCTTTTCCGTAATGTCATGTAAATGGAATCATACAATATGTAACCTTTTGAGGGTGTCTTCTTTAACTTACCAAAATTTCCTTCCTTCTGCTTGTTTTAGGTTTGTTTTGCCCTTTTTTTCTTTAGTTGATTAAAGCTGAGGTTTAGACTGTTGATTGGAGACTTCCTTCTTTTCTAAAATAAGCATCAAATGCTATACATTTCCATCTAAGTTCTTCTTTAGCTGCATCTACACATTTGATTTATTGTATTTTTGTTTTTCTTCAGTTTAAAGCATTTTCTAATTTTCTCATTTCCCTTGAGACTACCTCCTTTGACCCCTGGATTACTTAGAAGGAACATTCAATATGGGTGTCTTTGCTGTGCTTACGGCCTTAATCCTGTGGAAACTGGTATTCCATCAATGGAAAATTCAGCCTTTAGTGAACTTGAATACTCTGTTTCCCCATCACTGCCCAGAGCGCAGTTTCTCAGCAGCCAACAACATATCAGAGGCAGGAAAAGAGCAGCTAAAAGGCAAAGGAGAAAAATGGAAGACCCATGCCTTTAAGCATGTATTTTAAGCTGAATACAATGATTAAATATCACCAAAACCCATTTTTTTGTATCTTCTTAATTGTCTCACATTGAGGCTATGTATAGAAAACTAATTGGTTCTTATATATCCCTAAATTCCTGATTGAAATCAATTCCAACAAATTGTAGGTGCTCAAGAGAGAAATGTAAATTTTAAATACACGTATTCAGTACAAGTTACTTTCATAACATTTGGGGCATTATCAAAATAGAATTTGAAACCCCTCTTTGTAACCAACTAAATTAACCAAATGACCTTTTCTTAAAGGCACAAATTAAAAGGTGGCAAACCCACCATTAATTTAGTGTGTGGGATCACCTTTTCTGAAAGGGTATCAGGAAATTTGGGTAGAGGTCGATGTTGTGGCCACTTGCTGGGAATTAATTCTTGTTACTGGATCGTGGGGAGGTGTGGCAGGGAAGGCAGTGGCACGGGGGGAGCACAGCCACTCCAGAAGCTCAGAGAAGCAGCTCCTTATCAACCGTGAGGAACTGTCAGTGTCCCAGCACCCCGTGCAGCTGTGCCAGTACAAACCGGCTGCACCGCAGCTCTGCCTGCAGCTTTCTAGAAATACAACTTGTTAACAACAGGAGATTGTGGACACACTGTTTTTCATTAGTTTATTACAAAACCACAGACACAATATACAACATTATAACTCCTAAATCCTTCTGCCTTTTTTTTTTTTTTTCTGAGACTAAACGCCCTCAAAGACCCCCTGTCTGCTTGGCCCGTAATACAACCCGACTCCTCGGCTCCTGGATGCACAGGTCAGAGGTTCCAGCAAGCCTGACCATGGTCAGTGCTGTGGAGCCACTCCCAAGGTGGCTGAGCCCTCTGTGAAAATGTAAATCGCTGCTGAGTCATTCTAAATAAACAGTGAATGGATTGTTTCTGCCCCTAAGACGAAATCCCACATATCTTATGCTCAAGCTCAGGTCTTCCTATTGCCACCTTCAACACCTAGAAAATATGGTAGGATCTTCACTGACTTGCTAACCCTGGGAGTGCCCCTTGTGATCCAGATGAGTCAAAACAAACGGCCAGCCAGGATCTGTTCTACAAAGCCCATGATGGCCCTTCGGGCTGTGTCTCCAGTCGGTGCCTGGACACTGCCCTCGCGCTTCAGGGCCATTCTGACCATTTGGTCTCTTTCCTGGGGGCTGTGGGGTGCTCCGGTGTCATCTCCCTCTGCTCCTTATTTTAGAAACTGTAGGATATAGGACTGGAGCATATTCCCATTCAGTTCAAGGGTTTCTTTGATACAAAGCAAGTCTGAGGCACTGGCCAAGCTCAGGAAGTAAATCAGTGCCTGGCAGATTTGGGTCCGTAGGCTGGCACAGCACTTGAATTCCAAAAAGGCTGTGGTGTCTTCGCTCTTCTGTAAGGCGGTGACCAATGCGTTCCAGATCCAATCTGAGCATACTGGTAAACAGACCCATACTGCTCTCTCTTGCCCGGGCAAGTGGTAGATCTGATGCGCACTTTGAAGTCCTTGAATGATGTCACGACTGATGTCAGGGCGCTGTAGGCCTGGGAGGTTCATGGGGCTGTCCCTAGAAAAAATCCACAGTCATGAAAACACATGCAAACTTACAAATAGGTGGGGTGAGAGGGAGAGGGACGGGAGGAAGTATAAACACTGGTGCTCAAAACAGTCATTTTATGTGTTCACTTCATTCTTACAATCATCCTGTAAGATCCTACAGGTAACTAACTGTAGGATCCTAGGTTAAGTGGCCAGCTGCCAATCCCCGAACCTCCCTCTTTCCCTGCGTCAGCCTGCCACATGCTTAGAGCCTCTGCTACCCAATATAGAGCCTTTGGTGACTCAGAAAAAGGCTTCTTCTCTGGGAGGAATCTGTACCATGGGGTAAGGCTTTGTGGCAGAGTAGGGATTGAACTGCAACCCCACCTGTCCTCTCAGTCGCGCACTTCTGAGCAGCGTGCAAACCACACACTACATGCGGCAGCCCTGTTCATGCAGCAGAAAGGATCATTTCCTCACTCGCAGCAGCATCCAGACACTGCTCGGGCCATAGCAAGTCGTGCATTTTATTATAATTTCAAGGATAAGATGCCCAGATTTCTCTCTTTTCTCCGTTCCTGTAGACCCTAGAAAACAGCCTGCTTTCCTCCTTTCCAGAGCTACTGCTACCCACTGCATTTTGGGGTGTCTTTACGCCTCAAGATGGGTGACAGAGTAGAATGCAGCTTCTCTTAACTCTCGCAGCCCTTCCCTGCTTCTCTGTGGCCTCTGAAGACAGATGAGCAGGCCCATTCTGTTTGGTGGATGCCACTGCTGTTGACAATGGGCCACTGCTAGGGCTACGAGGCTCTCACACTCCGACCTGTCAGTCACAGCCTTTTGTCAGTTTCTGGCTCCCTTTTCGTATGTGGCTCCCGATAGCTCTGCTACTGGATGCTTTCTCGTTCTCAAACTTCCTGCCTCTTTGGAGCTTCCCTTTCCCTCCAGGTCATGCAGTCCCCTTTCTCCAGGTCAACTTCTCTCTCCCTAGTAGGCTGAGGGCAAGAGCCAGACAGGAAGGCAGGTAGGAGCCAACCACCACTGAGGTGCCCTGGTTTCAAGGCGCTCTCGGCTCTCCAGAAGGTGGATGTCCACCTAAAAGAGCTCCAGCCCAAAGGTCACCCTCAGGTGACTTCCTCAGTGGAAGAAGCTGGGAAGCTCCAGCTGACTGCTCTGCCTGGACACTGGGCATTAACAGGGAGCAGGGCCAGACTCCTCTCGCTTGATGCATGCTCTCCTCTCCAGGAACACATCCTTAGGTTTCAGATCTTCTGAGAGAGAGAGAGAGAGAGAGAGAGAGAGAGAGAGAGAGAGAGACACGCAATAAAGCAAATGCTGGCATTCAAAGTGAGCGAGATTCCGAGGCTCCCATCCGTGCACCTAAGCAGCTGCTGGTCCTGAATGACATCTCAGGGTACATGGCATGCCACTAATTAGAGACAGACGCCCTCTTACATTTATTAGTGGCATCCACTCTGTACACAGTTCATAGGGGATTTCCAGTTCATATCCCCTCTCATTCCAGTTTCTTCTTTTCAATATAGCTTTTTGCAAACAATTGAGAAAATGAAAACAGAAAAAATCCTGCTCATCCAGAGGCTATCACTGTTAATAATTAGGCCAATTTCCTTTCAGTCTTTTTTCTATCCATCTATTTCGATCATTCTGTGGAAATTATTTTATACCTGCTTTTGTTTGTTTAACGTCAGAAGTATTTTTCCAGATGATCAAATTCTTGCAAGTAATTTTAAATGGCAACAAAATATCCCATTATATATCCCACTGTATAGGTAATGATGTATTTCAATGTTCCCCTAAACTTGTTTTCAAAATGTCTCCATTTCTTCCTAATAATATGGTAAATAACATGTGACAAATGTCTTTAACAACAATGTAGATTGCTGTGTGCTGTCCCAAGAGGCTTTCCACTAGGGAGAAAAGGGAAACTTTCTTACCTAATGGAAGGGCGGGATTTTTAAATACATTTCCCATGCATAACAAGCGTTCCTTCGGACTTTCATGGCAGCTTCTGTTAGGACAGTGGAAATTAGGGCCTGGATAGACTCCTCAATGATTTCTGCAAGTGTGGGTTTTTCCATATGAGAGGGTTGCAGACAACGAAGCTAATGTCCAAGGCCCGGACGGCACTGCTTTTTACCTAGAAAAAAATGTAAACGCTTTAGATATCTGCTTTGCCAAAGAGATGTTTTCAAAACTCTAATTTCAGCTTTAGAAAAACCCAGGTCCTAGACTTCTTAAAGCAAGCCCTTGGAACTCTATAAGGTCTTGTCTGGTTACCATTCTGAGCCATCAGAAAGGTGAGGTTCTACAAAACTCCTCTCTCTGATTATTTATTTTATTTAGTGTTAGGACCTCAGAGAAGTCCATCTTCCTTGTTTTACTGAGATGGAATATAAGGATTGGGGACAACAGGACAAGGCTGGTTTATAGCAAGGCGAGGAGGAGAAGCTACGTTCCATAATTCCAGTCAGTACTTTTCTACTGGACGAGAGTCTCAAGCTCTTCGGCCCACCAGAACCATTTGAGGAGGATTTTCCTTTTGTTTTAAAACAAATTTGCAGGCCCTAACCTCGGAATTTCTGATTGAATTACTCTGAGATAGGGGCTTCCCTGGTGATTAGCAGATTTTCAGAAGCAGTATTCAAGTGAACCCATGGTATGCATCAGGTACTGTGCTAGGTGCCTTAACATATGGAATTCTTATATCCAGTGAGGTCTATGCCATGACTTCCATGTTCCAAGTGAGGAGCTGACCTTCAGAGCAGTTACATAATATGTCAAAGTCACCCAGCTACTAAAGGGCAAGCCAGGGCTTGAATCCATATATGTCTGACCTAAAGCCTAGACCTATGCTTTTTAAACTTATTTGTTTAGCAGGTAATATTCAAAGCCAGGAGCTACTCATCTTTCTGACTTGTCAATTCTACTTAAAAGTTTTTTCTTTTTTTTTTTTTTTTGGAAACCTGAGTGTCATATAGTATTACAATTCAAATCTCAGCCTGTCACTGATGGTGTACCTTCAAAAGGCTAACTCACCTCTCTGGGCTTCAGTTTCCTACTCCGGGTACAATGGAAGGTGAGAGCCGAACTCCGGTGTTTCAAGGGCAGCTGGAGGTGTCAGAGGTGTGTGAACCAAAGCAACTCCATCCTGAATAGGAGCTGGGTAAAATAAGGCTGAGACCTACTGGGCTGCATTCCTAGATGGTTAGGCACTTTAAGTCACAGCATGAGATAGGAGGTCAGCACAAAACACAGGTCATAAAGACCTTGCTGAGAAGAATACTCCTTGTCCTTGAGCAGTGTTGTCTTCTTGGTGAGACTGGTTTTGTGTTTACTTCTCATTTGTGAGGTACAGACAGGTATGGCGACCCCCAGCTCTCCCAGAAAAATCCTGACTTTGGGCAAGTTACCACTCTCCTCCTGGGACCATTTTAATAATTAAATGCAAACACAGTGAGGACGCTAGCACTGTGGTTGGTGTGTGACTAAGCCCACGGGACACAAAGGTGAAGGTACAGGGACAGAGCAGGTGGAGGAGGAGGGAGACTCCCTGGAGCCACAAGGCTCTGAAGGACTGTGCTGTCCCAGCGGTGACCCACCTCAGCCAGCCTCACTGAGGCAGGCTTGTCCCTTGGGGGCAGAAGGGTCTTACAGCCACAACCCATCCCCAACCCTCAGTCCTTCCTCAAGTAGCTAATACTTGCTTTTGGGCTTCTGTGTGTTCCTCTGCCTCGATGGAAGGGTGGTAGACAGGCTTCTCCTCAAAGTCTAATAAGCATTAAGTCATTGTCTTCCTGTGAGCCTAGCAGGGTTGCATCTGGTGCCTGGGGGTGCTTTGTGATGCCCAGGCTCCAGCTGAGAATCGGTGGTGCTGGGGTTCATTAGTGGTGTCCGTCATCTGTCTGCAGGACGCGGTGGCAGTCACGGGGCAAAAGTCCAAGGCTCACTTCCTCCAGATACTGAGTTGAGGTTTTGCAACCAGCAAGCCTCAAAAAACAAAACCACACACAAACCACAGTGTCCTCACTGTGTTTGCATTTAATCCTTAAAAGGTCCCATGAGGAGAGCAGTAAATTGCCCAAAGTCAGGGTTTCTCTGGGAGAGCTGGGGGTCTTGCATTGAGCCACAGGTTAGAGCTAGGGGCTTTAGGGGTGTGCATAGTTTTAAATCCACACTGCAAACTGGAGGAGAAATCCCGCTGGCTACAGCAGCTGCAGACGTGGAGCAACCTGGATGCCTGTCCCTGGGAGGATGGGAACGGTGGACGTGAGCTGCCCAGCATCACCAGTGCACTTCCGCAGAATGCCATGCACAGCCCAGACTCCTTATCCAGACCGAGACAAACAGTATTCACTAGAGCCACTGAGAGCCGTGAATGACATTGGCAGGACAGTCACGTGTAGTGTGTAATCAGCAGTGATGTTTATACAGCTCCTGCCTGCCAGCGGAAAAGTGAAAGCTACTCTTTAATTCCCAAGGCCAGCCTCTGTGGTTTGAGCATGTGCCTGCAGCCTGTGCTCGGGTTGACTCCCTGTATTCCCACGGTTATCTAAAAGAGGCCCGCAGGCTCACAGTGGCCATTACTAATACTCTGAGGTTGCAGCAGCAGCGGCAGCAACTAAAAATCTACAAGCATCGGAAGAAAGGAGTGTTGCAGAGAGGAGCCACAACCATCACAGACCTGCAGGGCTGAGTGGGCCACCCCCGATCCCATTGGCTGCCTGTTTCTCACTTTGACTGAGGTCGGCCTCCCGAATAATGATGGGTATGTGGAGAGGCCAGCTATGAATGAAAACGGACACCCTGTGTACCAACGTGTACTGTGGCTGTGGGCTCCCCAGAGTGTGTCCTACTTGTCATTGGCCCTGGAGCATCGATGGGCCTGGGTCAACAGAGCGTAATGCGTGAAGGTCTCTACACACGGGACAAGGTGTGCCATGATGATGAGCAGCTCCTGAGCCAACTTCAAGAGCGGCAGCTGGATGATGAGCTAGTGAAACACTGCAAAAACAATACCTCTTACTGCTGGAAGGGGGCCTTTCAGCGGTCTGGGAGAAGTCATCCACCGGGAGAGCGTTTCCCTGCATACCTCTGCCAAGTTATTTGTTCTCAGCTCTGCTGCCTCATGATCCAGACCTGGCTTATAAATTAGCCGTATGGGTCATAAGGTTACTGGTTTTAGAAAACTTAGCTTGTGCAGGCGACACATCCCTCCCTCACTGTGTGGTGTTTGTGGGGTCTAGCCGTTATCCTTGCTGGTTCACATTTGGACACTTGGAATCATAGGAGGATGAACTGGCCTCCACCATGCTGACTGCTGCCAAAGGAGACACTCTCAGGCTCTGAACAATTCTGAAAGCAATAGAGAAGCACAGTCTTCTGCCCCCTTCATCTTCAAACTGGCCTAAAATGCATTCAAGATTGCTACTCCCACTGACAGCAGTCCTGACAGCACCCTGCTCAACCTGACCCTGGAACCTGGGTTACAGGTGATATAGATGACCTGACCGACCCTTAAGCAGAGACGCCGAGAGATGGTATGATGATTGGTGACCTGTAGTGCAGAAGTGGGCATCTCCCTCCTCCCTCTGCCCCCAGGGGAAAGGAGTTTCTAGGCCTACTCTTGGGACAGGACAGTGAATCTTTGGAGCTCTCATATTCCTCTTCCTGGTGGCCTAAGAAATGATGAGGCTGCCGGTGGGAGAAGACGGCCTCTGTTCAGCCAGCCCAAGCTCTGTCCTCACTGCTTGAACGGTATGCTGATGTCAGCAGCACTTTGACCCTCTCATCAGAGACGTGTCTAAGAGAATGAATTTTAGCTGCCAGTACTCAAGTGTGCCCTTGGGAGGTCGTGGGCCTGGTGGTTTATTCTCCATCCCTGTCCATGCTTGGCTGAGGTCAGGTTGGTCTCAAACTCCTGACCTTGTGATCTGCCTACCTTGGCCTCCCAAAGTGCTGGGATTACAGGCGTGAGCCACTGCGCCTGGCCTCACATCTGTGTTTTTTATATGTGTTACTGAGCATATTTCTGCGTGGAGGCATGTCTGTGTGTTCATCTTTGAGGATCTACATGAATGTGTCCTTTTGCCAAATTTCTCTTCTCATTCCTCTTAAATGGCTCTGACCAGCTAAAGGTTTGTTACCCATCTCTGTACGTCCTCTACTCATTCTCTCTCACCAAACGAGCTTCTAAGCACCCGTCTCCCTCTGCCCTCAGATTGGCTTCTTCAGCGGCACAGTCTCTTCTCGCCCTGTGCTTGCTTTCTTCCCCTGCCTTTCTCCCTCAAGCTTCCTCCCCCTGCTTTTGTCACAGTCTCAGTGCTC